>CM040992.1:1599755-1610631 GCA_022985145.1 Pangasius djambal
AGCTGTTATTCAGCGTTGGTGTGTTTCCTCATGTGTGATGTGTGTGATGTAGAGCACTGGTCTCTCAGGCTGAGTGGAGGAAAGGGAAGCTGCTCTGGGAGGTTGGAGGTGTATCATAACGCTACGTGGGGCTCCGTTTGTGATGATCAGTGGAACATCAGGAACGCTCAGGTGGTGTGCAGACAGCTGGGCTGTGGGTTGGCGCTGAGTGCTGATAGGAATGTTCTGTTTGGTCCTGGTGAAGGGACTATCTGGCTGAACAGAGTGAAGTGTCGAGGGGATGAGATTCACCTGTGGGACTGTCATCATTCCCTGAAGAAACACACTGACTGCTCTCCTGCTGGAGTCACCTGTGCAGGTCAGAGGGGTGCGCTAACTTTTCAGCTTTCTGTCTCCACTCATTACACTTTTCTCCCAGTGTTAAGACTTGATAACTTGAATTTATAATTTTAGATGTTAGCTTGAAAGCTCAGACCCTAAACTGTAACACACTGATCAGCATGTCATAAATCTTATTTAGTGAGAGTATATTTTTATTGTATGATAGAAAGTTTTTTTTTCTTTTTTTCTTCACCATGTCTATTACTACACCCACCTCAACCACCACCAAATCAGGTATGTATATTTGTTACAATACAATATTTGTTAGGGACTGCAGCTTTCTGTCTCCACTCATTACACTTTTCTCCCACTATTAAAACCTTATTTTAAGAGAATATTACTTGTTCGTCTCTTACTGAATGTTTTTTCCTGTATGTCCAGATACATCTGTGTCCACCAGCACCAAATAAGGTACAATATTTTTTTTATTGTACAATATTGTTATTTGTTACCATCACCACCAATATAAATACAAGATTTATCTAAATGTTTATGATTCTCATCCGTGTCTTTGATTTTTGCAATTTGGTTAAAGAGAACAGCCACTTCAACATCTACTGTACATTTATTTTTAAACTACTTCAAAATTTACTGCTTTATTATTGCTGTGACCAAGATGGTGGTGCGTGCACATCATTAGGCTCAGTGTCTCACTAGTTTTTTGCAAAATAGTGATAATCTACTTAGAAGTTTTCAGGTTAGATTTTGATTCAGCCATCAGTCACTTTTGGATATAGAACGTTGATGCACGGACATTGCACTAGATTATGGATTCTACTCCCACCAGCTACCTCTGGAGATTATCAGTACACCACACTCGGGCAAGTCAGCCAATCTGACTGGAAGCAGCAGGCATTGGCGCCAAGACTGTAAAAAAGATGGAGCAAATGCCGAGGCCTGCGGGCTAAGCTAAAGGCTAACCCGCATAGACCTGCACTACATAGCATATTTCTAGCTAATGTAAGGACTCTGGCGAACAAGATTGACGAACTACGGCTTTGGATAATTCAGAAAATGCTCTTGGACTGCAGTGTTATGATTGTCATGGAAACTTTGCTAAATTGCTGCACTAGCGTAATTGAGCTAGAGGGATGCAAATTTTTCAGAACCGACAGAACAGCAGCAGACTCTGGTAAAGGCAGCGGAGGAGTCGTTTGCATCTATGTAAACAAAGGTTGGTGTACGGACACTGTTGTTACTGAGACACGTTGCTCTGCTGATGTTGAATACCTCATTATTAAGTGTAGACCCTTCTACCTACTGTGTGTGTTTACATGTGCCATAATCGCTGCTGTCTATGTCCCCCCTGGATGTAAATGCTAAACTAGGCAAGAAAGAACTCAGGGCTAGCATTAGCAAGCTACAAACAGAACATCCAGACTGTGCTTTTATTATTGCTGGCACTTTCAACCACGCCAACTTAAGAACTGCGTTTCCCAAATTTTTTGCAAAATGTCTCCTGTGCCACAAGAGGGGACAAAACTTTGCATCATGTCTACATGAGACTGAAGCTTGTAATGCAATCATATCCCAGTCAAAAGCCTTGGATGAATAAAGAAGTCTGTCTCCTACTGAAGGCACAAGATGCTGCTTTCAGGTCTGGAGACCGGGAAGCTTACAGGATGTCAAGCACAAATACAAGCTGCAGATGCAAATTTTAACAACTCTGACCCTCAACGCATGTGGCAAGGCATGCAGGTTCTCACAGACTACAAGCCAGCCAACATCATTCCCTCAACCAGGGACAGTTCCTTCCTGGAAGAGCTCAACACTTTTTATCCTCGCTTTGACTGGAAAAATACAACAGTGTCAATAGTGACCCCAAGCTCTCTTTCATCACCAGGGACGTGTGCTCCATCCTGAGCGGGGTGGACGTAGACGAGGCCGCTGGCCCTGATGGCATCCCAGGTTGGGTGCTCAGAGCATGTGTGGAGCAGCTAGCCAAGGTTTTCACAGATATAGTCAACTTATCCTTGGCCCAAGCACTTGTCCCCACCTCTTTCAAAACCACCACTATTGTTTCATTACCAAAGCACGGTGCTGCACTGGCACTCAACGACTTCTGTCCAGTTGCCCTTACCCCATCATCACCAAATGCTTTGAGAGGCTGGTCTTCTCTCATCTGACAACCATCACTGGATCCCATCAGTATGCTTGTCATCATAACAGGTCAACAGAAGATGCCATTAGCTCAGCCCTTCACTCTGCCCTCATTCATCTGGAAAATAGCAACTCCTATGTGAGGATGCTATTCATTGACTTTAGCTCTGCATTTAATACTGCCATTCCATCTAAGCTGACATCTAAACTCCCCAGTCTTGGTATCAGCACTGTTCTCTGCAACTGAACTCTGGACCTTTTGACCAACAGACCCCAGTTTGTTACACTTGGCAACAACTCCTCCTCCACCATCAGGCTGCATGCTGAGTCCGTTCCTCTACTCCTCTTCACCTCCCAACACAAAAAGACTCATGAACAGCTTTTTCCCTTCAGCTGTATTAATACTGAGCTCAGCTTCTAAGCACTAACTGTCAGCTTCTACCTAATATTTAAACAGTAGCATTAGACATCATATTATACTGCATTGTACATTACTGCTCTTATCTGAAATTATTTGCAAGTACTTGCACTTTACTGCAATTATCTGTCATTACCACAATTATTTATATCAGACTGTACTTGCACATTATTGCTATCTGCACATCTGCATTCACTGTAATACACTTTATGTATCTACTGTATCAAATTGCATGCATCATGCTGTTTACCTCATATTCTTACTTATTTCATTTAACTTAATTGCAATTTGCATTACTGGTGTGCATCATACTGTTTATTTTTACCTTTACACTGTTTTCCTAATTTATTGCACCATAACCTTATTATCTCATTTAACATATATGCTATTTGCACTAATGGTTGGATGCTAACTGCATTTTGTTGTAGTAGTAGTAATGGCTGACATTCCCTTTACTTTTTCTTGTGTCACGGACTTGATCTTCCTTCTTGACTCTCTGTGCTGTGGTCCACCCTATATTCGCATGAAATCCCCTGAGAGCCGAAAGACACTGACTGCATGCCGGGCTCAATCTCTGGCCGAACTCGTGATCCCCCAATGAATACAAGGACACAACTGGTTGTTGATGTAACTCTGTTTACTGGTAAAGAGAATAAATTATCCCGAGTGTTTATATTCCACTGCAGACAGAGATTATCCACAGCGCGTGCTACTCTTTGCAATTGCTGTGTTGCCTAATAACAAAGTACTAATATGAAGTACATATAATCCAATATTAGCATCACAACATGTGAATACGCTTTGCATGAAACATAACAATCGTAATAATACACACAACCATATACAAAAAGACATACCTGGTAAAGAGGATAAATCATCTCCTGGTGGTTATATTCCGCTGCAGACAGAGATTATCTAAATAAAATATAAAATAAAATGAACAACCCTGAGGCCTTTCTAACGAGCGTGCTATCCAACAAAAGGCCATATAAGTTATAAAATATACATTAATTCTCAAGTTAAATGGTCAAAAGATTAGCTAAACTAATTCACAAACCTAAAATACTTAAAAACTCGAATTAATTTGCAGTATAATCAAACAAATGTCACCAAATCAAGACGGAGCATGAATACACATACCCACAGCATGCGCTACTCTTTGCAACTGCTGCATTGCATAATCCTCCGTCTAAACATTTTTCCTGCCTGCAGTCCCCACAAAAAAACGCACAAGGGCACTACTACAGAATAAAATTAACTGCTGCTGATTTTAGAAGAATTCACATTAATTAAATAAAAAAATAATAAAATCCTAACTCTGTTACACTTGCACATGTTGAGCAAGTTATCTTTGCAGAAGCTTGGGACTACAGTCAGAGCTACATGTGAGCCAGTCCTCCAAAGCTGGTGATAGCTTCATATTAGCTTGTATTAGCTTTGTTTTAGCATCTCATTAGCTTCAGTCAGTAAAACTTACCTTAGCGGAACTTAACTCACAGACAGCTGAGGGAGGCAGAAAACAAAAAACAAGGATTGTAATGCTAAAACTAAAGAAGAAATAGGTATTTAGTCTTCATTTAAAGACAGTCAGTGACTCCAGATAGCCAGAGCTGTTCAGACAACCAGGTGAAATTCATTCCCCCACCTTGGTGCCAGGACAGGGAAGAATCTTGATGTATGTCTTCCTTGTACTCTGAGAGATGGTTGGTCAAATCAAGCAGTGCTAGAGGATCAGAGAGAATGTGGTGCAGAATGGGTTTTTGATGAGTGCTTAAAGGTAGGTGGGTCCTGGTCTGTTTTTGGCTTTGCAAGTGTCAGTGCTTTAAATCAGCCGCTGCAGGAAGCCTGTGGAGAGTGCGTAACTATGGGGTGGTGTGGGAGAACTTTTAGAGACTGAGAACAAGTCGTGCAGCCTCAAGTCATGGAGCTGCGTTAGTTGAAGAGATCAGATGACGCACAGAGGTAGACCTGCCAGGAGCGTGTTGCAGTAGTCCAGTCTCAAAATCACAGTCAACCAGATTGGCCTGTGTGGATAGAAATGGCTGGATCCACCACATGTTGTAGAGGGGAAACCTGAATGACCGAGTCAGTTTAGTGATATGAGGTCTGAAGGACAGTTGGTTGTCCATTGTTATTCCAAGGTTGTGTTCAGTCAAAGACAGTGAGATCTGAGAGTGGCCCATGAAGATCGTAAAATCTTCTTGTGGCGAGGCATCTTTAGGAATGAACAGCAGCTCAGTTTTGCTGGGAGTTAGTTTGAGCTGATGAGCTGCCATCCATGACAAGATGTCTGAAAATCACCAAGAGATTCTCTGGGTATAAAGAGAGAATAGAAGAGGACACTGCACTGAGCATCTAACAAGTGCTGCTATATTTATTATGCAGTTTAGATAAGTTGGATATTATATGGAGACTTATTTACATATTCTCTAAAACACTGTCACTAAAATATTTCTCTATTTTAGTAAATGTCATCTTTTAAGGACTGGAATTAAAATTTAGGTCTTGGTTCTTGTACCAGATACTACTCAAATTTGTATAAACTGAGGTTCCCCTTCAGGAACTCGAGCTGTGTCGAAACGCCTTCAGCGTGACCACGCTGTGAATCACATGTGTAATCAGTCCACTGGATGGGGGAGACGTCACGGGCGGGGTGATGTAGCGACCAGGAAGCTTAAAAGCACGCGTGGTGGATACAGCGCGCGCTCTGTGTGTTGGTCTTTTGATGTGACTTCGCTTTCGCCGCGGCATGCCTAAAGCTCACTAAAAGATGAAACATAAAGCAAGAGCAGGCAGCAATTTAGGTGGTGTTTCTCCCTGCCCGCACTATATTACGGGTGGGGATACAAGTGGAGCCCGTATTACGTGCGTTTGCCGCTGCGTGTGCTTCGCACCCAGAAGGCTCTCTTTGAGGAGCCGCCACCTCCACGCCGGAGCCTACCTTTCTCCCCCGACCTCCTCAGTGGCCACACAGCCAACAGGTCTGTGGAGCGGCCACCATCTCACGTGGCACAGTAACTGCCTGTGGACGATGGCCATGTTTCTAGCTTTGAAACACTTTCTCCCGGACCTAAGAGATCACCATGTGTTGGTGCGCACCGACAACACAGAGGTGGTCTCTTACGTCAACCACCGGGGAGGTCTGCGTTAGCGCTCCTTTTATAGGCTGGCGCACCAGATCCTTGTGTGGTCCCAGGGGAAACTCCTCCCGTTGGGAGCAGTTTACATCCCTGGGCATCTCAATATGGGAGCAGACATCCTGTCGAGGTAGGGGCCGAGGCCTGGGGAATGGAGACTTCACCCCGAGATGGTGAAGTAGATATGGAGAGTGTTTGGCTGGGCTCAGGTGGATCTGTTTGCGACTCAGGAGATATCGCACTGTCCCCTCTGGTTCTCTCTGACTCATCCAGCTCCTCTCGGACTGGATACCATGTACAGACCTGGCAGAGGCTTAGTCTGTACGCATTTCCCCCGATCGCTCTGCTCCCGGGAGCTCTGGAGAGAGTGCGCCAGGACGGGGTCCTTCTGTTGTTAGTAGCCGCGTTCTGGCTGGGCCGAGTATGGTTCTTGGACCTGATTTCCATTCTCTGATTTTCACTTCTTGGTGTGGAGACCACCAGCTCGACCCAGTTAACTGCCCAGTTGGTACAGTGCTGGAGTTCCTGCAGGTCCGATTCTCTGCAGGGTTGACCCTCTCCACTTTGAAGGTCTACATGTCGGCCTTTGCGGCCTATCATGCCCCTCACGGTGGTCAGTCTATGGGCAGACACCCCCTAGTTACACGTTTCCTCCACGGTGCGCTGAGGCTGAGGCCTCCGGTACGATCTCGTGTCCCTCCGTGGGACCTGGCTGTGGTGCTAGAGGCTCTCTGTAAACCTCCTTCTCTCGAGAGAGTTGGGGATCTACAGGCCCTCTCAGTGGCCCTCTCTTTTTAGACTTTGCCCGTTCTGGCCAAAGCGTTTCTCTACCCTCGAGCGGGTCTACCCCTCCTAAAGGTTCCCTCCTCTATACCACGGCCTGTCGTACTCCAGGCCTTCTGTCCTCCTCCCTTTCAGGAGCCTGACCAGCAGAGGCTTAACTGTATGTGTCCAGTGTGAGCACTGGACGCATACGTCCTCAGAGCTGCCCGGTGGATTGTGGATGCCATCTGTCTGGCCTATGAGTCCTCTGATCTCCCCTCGCCCTTGGGAGTCAAGGCTCACTCCACTGGAAGTGTGGCGGCCTCCAAGGCCTTTCTGGCAGGACATCTGCAACACTGCAGGTTGGTCCGTGCCCCCGACTTTCATCAGGTTCTATGGTTCCTGAAGGGGAATGTCTCCAGGTTATGTATGTAACCATGGTTCCCAGAGGGAATGAGACGCTGTGTCTCAGTGCCATACTTCCGGCATCCCGCTTCATTCTCAAAGCTGCCGCTGTATCCACCGCGCATGCTTTTAAGCTTCCTGGACGCTACGTCACCCCGCCCATGACGTCTCGCCCATCCATTGGACTGATTACACGTGTGATTCAGAGTGTGGTCACGCTGAAGGCGTTCCCATAGCGTTTCGACGCAGCGTCTCGTTCCCTCGGGGAACCATGGTTACATACGGAACCTGGAGACGTTTTATATTATACAAAATGTAATAAGCATTCAGTTTGTTTATAGTATTTATACAGGGTTTCTTTACACTGGATTTGTAAAATATTTGAAATTTGACTGGCATCTCTCTTGCATCATTTACGGGGCTAATGCTGTATTTAGATAAATATTAAAGATAAATGTCCTCTTTTGTTTTATTTACTATATTTTAGGTTGTTAGACCACAACTACTATTAAAACTGTACAAAATATATAAAAAAGAGGTAAATGTATTTATTTTACAGAATATGATGACATGGAAGAGAAACCTTAGGAAGACAGGGACCATTTGACTGAGACACGCCACTAAAGGCTTTTGAGGTCTATGCATTCTGAACCATGTTGTCTTCTTCTTGCTAATCTTGTTATTATCAAATAGATTAGAGTGCTAAATCACTTTCATTATTACTTAACCAAATGTGCTTTCCTTTCAGAACTCTTTTAGTGCTATAAAATATAGCAGGCTTAAATATCACTCACACATCTCACCCCACTTTTCTCACCAATTATTTGTATAAAAACAAAATAACTATAATCTTATGTTTAATCTTTCAAACCAGTTGATCTTGTTTAACTGAAACTTGTGAACTTATTAATTGTAATTTTTTGCACACTGTTATAGCCTTATGTGTCCTGCTATATGTATCTTATAATATGCTGCACAGATAAGAAGCCTGCTACCAAGAATTTCACTTTGAGGAGTCTGTACTCTGTGTACAAACGCTGTACAAATAAAGCTTGAATCTTGAATCTATTATTCAGTGATTTTAAAATGTGTCATTTTTTTCTTTGCTATTTCTGAAATAAATACTAGTTTAATAAAACAAAATTTCCTTTATATACATTGCTGTGCTTTTAGCTATAACATGTGCAATTTCAGTATATTAGAGAATTCCTTTATGAAATATTATATTCATATTTTGACATGCTCATTAGATAGCTTGCAGGAGATAGCCATATCGCAATCCAGTTCAATATTTGTTCATTTATGTTTATTTTTATTTTCTGAATGGCTCCTCATAATATCGAAAAAAATTGATGGACAACTAAATGTTAATATTACATCTTAATAAACAATATGAAAACAAATATGACATTTTAACTTTCCACAGTGACAACATTTTATTACTTTAATGCAAACTGCCTCCAATCTTCCACTCCACATATCACATGGTCTGCCTGTATTTGATCTGTTCAAAAGATACAATGACAAAAGATCACCAGGAGGCTGGTTTAATAGTTTCGTTTTTTAATTAATTCATAGTTTTTGATAATATAAATGTTTTCTATATTTATTCATAATAAAACTCCTATAGAATCCACAAGGTGGCAGCAAAGTGCTTCTAAACTCAGAGTTCATTTATTGAAGTGGACTTTGGTCACTTCCACTTTTACTGACCTGCTGAGGTGTAGAGGTGTCAGGATTTGTGTTCTCCCCAGAATATACAAAATGAACACGAGTCACGCTGCCTACAGGTGAGACGTACTGGTGATGTTTAATGCAATTTGAATTCGAGCAAAGCAAAATGTAAGGACAATTAACAAAACAATCCATCTTCAGGAGTAACAATCTCAAATGCTTTCTGTTTTTTTATAACAATAAAATCACGATTACAAAATGTTCCATAATAATGTAATTTTTAAAAAAATACAGTATTTCAGCAACAAACAATAAAAATCAACAACTAGAATCTATGACTCGTGTATATCTACTTCACAGAGTCTACTCCACTTTTTCTGATATTTCCTTATTTTTTGTTTTATTTAATTTGCCTTTTGGCTCAAGTGTGTTATCTGAATGTCATATATTTTTTATTTTAAATAATAATCAGTGTCAGGAGCTGAAGGAACTGGTGGGTCAGTAGCAAGGCATTTTCATGGCTGCCTCATCGAGCCCATCGAACTGAACACTTCAATTTGGACACCTACCAAAGTTCAGTGGTAGGAGATAGATGAGCCAAGTCGCCTTTATTTAAATAGCACATTTAAAGACAAGTGCTGGGCAGAGTGCTGTATAATAAAATCAAGTACTTCCAAAAATGAAATAAATCAAACATTGAATTAAAAAAAAGGAAAAGACAGGGACGAAAAAAGAACAAAACGGAACAAATAATACTAGAGACTTTAAAAGACTCAAAAGCCTGGGCGAATAAAAGTGTTTTTAAATGGATTAAAAGTGTCTCCCACATGCAGTGCTTTTGTTAAAAAAAAAAAAAGGGAAGAGGTGAGTAAATGCAAAATCTGAAGAAGTCCAGCCTCATTATGATGTCATTCCAGTGTCCTGAGTGAATTTAGTCACTGAGAGGTCATGGTATGGTGCTGTAGAACCATGATCTACCAGTCCAGTGGACATGTTTGTCATCCACTCAGAAGCACTGTTACGAGGTGCTGAGCTGACTGCCTACCCAACGTCATTTATTATGGAAAGAGCTACAAGGTGGTTGGCCACAGAACCGTGATCTTCTGGCTTTAGACAGTTCTATTTCCTTACATTGCAGGCTGCCAGTGCAGTTTCCTGCAGAACTAGAAAGCTGATGCTCTCTCTTATTTTCATGATCCTGACCTCAAGGACCTGACCGTGATACAATCCAGAGACAACAACAGCAGCAACCCATGACCCCGGAGCATCTAACAAGCCCCTGAGCAGGTGGAGCTTCCAGGGGCCATCGGCAGTAAGTTGCCTACCTCATCTGAACACCCTGGAGTTACATGCACACAACAATCACTGACCTTGTCAATGTCAAGACTACTCATCAGCTACCTGCCAGGTTTTGCTCACACATTACTAAAGTAATAAGAATCTATAAACTGGCAGCTTATAGTATTTAGGATAATGGTCCTGAAAGTGGGGTTCAGTTAGTCCATGAAGTTTATTACAGTAGTGGACATCACAACCCAGCATTATCAGTCATTATAATTATAAATAATGTCAACTGGAATCTAATCTTATATGAAAAAAATGGGTCATATGTGTGGCCAATTCAGAAATTATATTGAAGAATATTACATATTTAAATAATGTACAGTTCTGTGCAAAAGTCTTTGGCACCCTATATAATTTTTAGTACATACTTTGTTAGAGATGTTTATTTTCTGACTTCTACATTATTGATTCAGTACAAAAACATTTTAGATTCCAAACATTAGTTTTCCGGCACAAAATGAAACGTTACAGAAAAATGTTTGTATGTCAGTAAAGAAAGCAGCAGATTCCATAAGAGACACTTTTCAGATAAAAACAGAATGAAGGCTGCTGGGTTTCGCTGCAGAAATAAGAAGCGAGTCGACAGTCAAAGTCTCCAGAAGAACTGCGGCTGCTTCTGCAAGATGCTCAGTAACACTTCCAGCTCGTTTCCTTA
>CM040992.1:1610731-1636781 GCA_022985145.1 Pangasius djambal
GCCTCTTAGTTCCAGTGAAGGGAAACTGTAATGCTACAGCATACAGAGACGTTCTAGACAAGTATGTGCTTCCTGCTTTGTAGCAACAGTTTGGGGAAGAACCACATATGGGTGTGATGGTCAGGGGTGCACATACTTTTGGCCATGAAGTGTATATATAATAGTGTTACTGAGAATTTAATGAAAGTAGTTAATTACTTAGCTATTATTAAATGTGTCACCTTGCTAAGCTCATTTGTTTTACTAATATGGCCAGATTCACTGTAAATGGACTTTGTGAAATTTTAGTGGTTTGTTCGATTCCTTCTTTCTTTCTTTCTTTCTTTCTTTCTTTCTTTCTTTCTTTCTTGTTCATTTTACTCTGCTTTGCAATCATTTATCAATGATAATCTGAAATAATGATGTCATTACCATCAAAGGAGAGATTACTTCAACCTGTGTGTGTGTGTGTGTGTGTGTGTGTGTGTGTGTGTGTGTTGCCAGGTTGCCAGGTCCATCCCGATCCCCCGTGGTGGGTAACAATAAAGCTCCACCTTCAGCCAGTCTGAACCGCAGGAGTCAGAGCTTCAACAGCATTGACCGCAACAAACCCCTGCAGTACGCCAGCGGGAATGACCGGGGTGAGGACACACACACACACACACACACACACCTGTTTCATTCCTAAAGACGAGACGCCTTAGCCTCTTCCGACCACCAGATGGCGCCATCTCATTAATCACTGCTATCTGAGAGCCAGACAGAACAGAGGAAAAACATTGACACAGAGAACGACTGGAAGTGAAAGAAATAAAGATGAATATATTTAGAGAATGAGACAGAGAAACTAATACAGAGAGACGGATAGAAAGAAAGACAGAAAGAGAGAGAAACAAATAGAGAAAAAAAAGAGAGACAGGACACAGAAAGATAGACCGAGAAACAGAGAGGGGGATAAGGAGAGAGACAGAGAGAGAGAGACAGACAAAAGAAAAGAGAATGAGTAGAGTGAGGGACAGACAGAATGAGAGAGAAAAAGGAAGAAATAATGATGGAGTATGACTGATACAGAGAACAACAGAGAAAGAGACAGAAAGAGAGAGAGAGATAGTCAGAGAGAGACAGAGAGAGAAAAAGTGATAGAGTATGACAATGACTGACAGACTGACAGAGAGAGATAGAGCAAGACAGAAAGAAAGATAGGTAAAGAGAGAGAGCATGAGAGAGAGAGAGAAGTTAATCTCTCAGAGTGACATTTTTCCTGGCGAATGAAGAAAGTGGCAGGTTGCTATGGCAACAGCAAACAGACATGCTTACTTCTGCATGTGTGTGTGTGTGTGTAACAGAGTCGGTGAAGTCCGTCCCCCTGATTGGTGGAATGAATGGCAGCGTTAGCGGTCAGCAATTAGCATCGGCCATTCCCTCCCCAACGACAGGCCAATCATGGCGCAGCAAGTCCATGAACATCAAGCACAGCGCTACGTCCTCCATGTTAGCCAGTAGCCCCGCCTCCTCACCTCCTCCGCCCACTTCAGACAGGTCACGCCCATCACTCGCAGATGCTTCTAAGTCAGCGCCGGGGAACCAGCGCTCGATGCTGGAAAAGTTCCGATTGGTCAATACACGGATGGCCTTGCAGGAAGAGGACGATCTGTCAGAGTATGGAGACGAAGGCGGGATGTGTCCCAAACCATCAGGCAAGATACCTACACCATCCCCTTCACCCTCAAACAAGAACACAGCTAATGCGAACAGCACTACAACTATTGCTGCTAACAACAGTAAGAATGCTAACAAATCCTTGCCCCAGCCCAAAGATGACAAGAGTAAAAACAAAAGCAAAGCTAGCACGCCGCCTAAAGAGGAAGTGAGCACAGAACCAGCTAAGAAGTCCTCCAAAATCGCTAGCCTCATCCCTAAAGGAGGGAAAACGGCTGCAGCGAAGAAAGAGAGCGCACTTCCTGCTTCCAGCGGCATCCCAAAACCCGGAGCGAAGACTCAAGCAGCTTCATCCAAACCTGCAGCAGAAAAGACGAAAAGCTCCAAAGGGAGTCAAGGGTACTACGCAGGGCGCCCTCTAGGGGGAGTGGAGGGCAAGAAGGGCAGCATGGTGTCCTCCACTAGCACCTCCGCTCTAGCTGGGTCCACGGTTACTAACTCTGGAAGCGGAGGGGGCGGAGTTGTGGGGAGCAACGGGGCGGTGCAGTTACCACAGCAGCAGCAACACAACCACCCCAACACAGCGATGGTCCCGCCCTTCATGTACAGGTGAGGAGTGTGTTTATCTGAGCAGTGTGTAGTGTTAGAGCGTGTTAGAGTGCTCCCTAGTGTCCTAGTGTAGTTTTGAGTGTGTGCATGGAGAATGTTAGTGTTTGATGGAGAATGTTGGTGTTTGATGGAGAATGTTGGTGTTGGTGAATGTTGGTGTTTGGTGGAGAATGTTGGTGTTTGATGGTGAATGTTGGTGTTTGATGGTGAATGTTGGTGTTTGATGGAGAATGTTGGTGTTTGATGGTGAATGTTGGTGTTTGATGGTGAATGTTGGTATTTGATGGAGAATGTTGGTGTTTTATGGAGAATGTTGGTGTTTGATGGAGAATGTTAGTATTTGATGGTGAATGTTGGTGTTTGATGGAGAGCATTGGTGTTTGATGGTGAGTGTTGGTGTTTCATGGAGAATGTTGGTGTTTTATGGAGAATGTTAGTATTTGATGGTGAATGTTGGTGTTTGATGGAGGACGTTGGTGTTTGATGGAGAATGTTGGTGTTTGATGGAGAATGTTGGTGTTTGATGGTGAATGTTAGTATTTGATGGTGAATGTCGGTGTGCGATGGAGAACGTTGTGTTTAATGGTGAATGTTGGTGTTTGATGATGAGTGTACATGTGTGATGGAGAATGTCAGTGTGTGATGGTGAATGTTGGTGTTTGATGTTCAGTATTGGTGTTTGATGTAGAATGTTGTTGTTTGATAGTAAGTTCTGGTATTTAATAGTAAATTCTTCTCTTTCTCTCTGTCTGTCTCTATCTCAGGACGTGCTCGGAGAATGACTGTACTGCAGTGGTTGTTCCTGATTCTTCTCTTAGTCCTACTAAAGAGCTCGCCTATAACAAAACAGCCAAACAGTGCCTAGAGGAGATCTCAGGTACACACACACACACACACACACACACACACACACACACATACAGAGAACAACAACACATTCTGGATGGCAAACAAGGCCTGTCTTCGTCCACCTGTCACTTCTGACCTTTTACTCGCTGTGATGGCAATATGGACCTGTGGGGGGATTTGTGTGTGTGTATGTGTGTGTGTGTGTGTGAATGTGTGTGTATGTGTGTGTGTGTGGGGGTTGATGTGACAGTTGTAGCTGAGGGGTGCTTCTTGCTGTGTCAGAGATCAGTTTTGCACACAGCTCTGAATACTCAACACACATCAAAGCTGAGATAAAACACACAGAGGAGCTTTAGTTTACTAAATGGCAAATGTCAGTTGTGTTATTGTAGTGTTTGTAGATAGCTAATTATACAGGTCTTAACAGTCAGGCTCGTGTTGAACACAGTATCGCTAGGTCATTATTGTCACACTGGGAAAAATGCTGCTTGCTGCTGTCATTTGTTTGGTTTTCAGTTCATGTCATGTGCCTTTTCATTTATTTTCAGTCCTGGCTCCTCCCCTGTCTTATCATTAGTTTATTACCTTACTGTGTTCACCTGTTCTGTGTTTCACTTTGCTTGTTTGCTTGTTTCTACCCTGCTGTTCCTATATTTCATTGCGAAGTCTTGCCAATAGTTAGCATGCATTTCCAAGCCTTATGCTGCAATTGACTTACCTTGGACATGGAAAGTTGAAGCTCGGAATGATGTTATTTTTGACCTCTGTGCCTCCATGTCCGTCTTTTGTTAGCAACAAGCTAGCCAGCTAACCATGATGAGAGAGGTATATTTTTTTTCTCAGTGAACCGTAGAGTGAGTGTTATAGATTTAACAAATGAATATTGTCTGGATGTTGATTGACCTAAAGAAAATACTTGTATATTCATTATAACTCATCTAAAGGTAAGAAGTGCTACTATGTTTACTTGTGATGTTATGATCAGCCATGTTGATTTGATGTCATTCCCTGAACTTGGAAGATCTCGTAGTTGAGAAGTTCTGAGTTCACAAGTCGGAATTTCGAGTTGAAGGGGCGTTTTCTGTGGCTTTTCCTGGTCAGGAAGTTATGACCGCTAGTTGAGCACAGCATTAGTTTCCCATGCAATTTCTTGTACTTCTTGTTGTACGTGTCATTTGTTGCACGTGTCTCGCTTTCGTGTCTTGCATGTTACACTGTTGCAGGTGCCTTGGCCATTGAGCTCTGAAACACTGTTAAAATTGGAGTTCCTCAGGGCAGTATTTTCAGTCCCTGCCAGTATTTCCAGTCAGTATTTCCTGTCAGTACTTCCTGTCATTATTTCCTCTTGAACAGTCATGGCATTATCTGGAGTTTGTTAGTGTTCGTTTTATCTGGTTAAGTTCTGGGTATATGCTTGCATTGTCATTACTAGTAGTTTGGTGAGGTTCCAGCTACCTGGCTTAGCTTCAGGTTGTCTGGTAATAACCTGGGTCTATACAGTTGTGTAACTGTGTAGTGATAAGTGTTGTTCCTCGCCATTGTCGCCTCTGGTTCGTTCATCAGGGATCGAAATTTCAGTAAAAAATTTCTGCTTTGTGACTTTGTTAAAAGTGCCGTATAAATAAAAACATATTAAAATTCATTTGAAATTCCTTTACCTGAAAGTGTGCTGTCTTAGTAACTGCAGCAGCAAACAATGATGCAGCAGAGAGAGGGGGGGATATACAAAGAGAGAGAGAGAGAGAGAGAGAGAGAGAGAGAGAGAGATAAAGGAAGCATGAAGTAGTGCAGTGCATATTAACAAGTGGTGGACCATTGAATGTGTGGGATGTGTGCGTGTGTGTGATTGTGTGTGTTTGTTCTCTGCAATCATCCCTGTCAGCATAGAATTAGCAGAACAGAGTGGGATGAGTGAAAGAGCAAAAGAGAGAGAAAATGAAAGCAAGAGATGAGGAAAAGGAGAGGAAAAAAGAATGAGATAGAGGACGAGAGAGATAAAGATAGACAAATAGAGAGAGAGAGAGAGAGAGAGAGAGAGAGAGAGAGTGTGTGTGTCTTGGTGGATAAAGAGAGAGAGAGTGATGGGGTGATAAATGAGAGGAGGATACGAGTGTGCTCATTGTGTGTGTGTGAGAGTGTGAGGGAGAGCCAACAGCCACCTGAAGATTGGCAACACACACACAGACTCGCACGCACACACACACACACACACACACGACAGCGTGCGATATGAGACGGGCGAACAGACAAACAGAAGCGAGGATGAAGAGAGGAGCGCAGTTTTCCGTCTTCCACAGCTCTGAGCCACCTCAGCGTCTCCACGACAACCTCCGGAAACAGCGTTCCTCTGGCAACCTGAGGTTGCTTAGCGATGCAGATCCGATGGTTCCACTATCACCTTCGTCTTCATCATCATCTTCATCCTCTTCAGCTAGAACCGTGAGAACCCGCTCTCTCTCGCTGTCTCTCTCCAGGATGATACCTCCATCTGATCGCTCACGGTCAGAGGGGCGGGGTCAGAAGGGAAAGTGGGTGGGGTTGAAGCATGGAGATGATGATGGTGATGATGAGGATGATGAAGAGCATGTTAGCGTAGCTACAGGATGGATGGATGAAGTGGAGAGTGGCAGAGAGGAGCGGGCGGAGCTGGACAAGGACGTGATCATCAGCATGCTAACACACCTGGAACATGCTCTCGATACACACACACATGCACACACACTCTCAAAGTGTAAGTCTGAGTGTCTGTGTGTGTGTGTGTGCGTGTGTGAGAGAGAGAGAGAGACAGTAGCACAGACATGCTAATCTAAAGTGACATTTAGTAACTTTAACCCTGGAGGGGTGTGTGTGTGTGTGTGTGTGTGTGTGTGTGTGTGTGTGTGTGTGTGTGTGTATCTACTCACACTCACAGAACAAACACACACACAATTTCTGGCAGATTTGTTCAAATTTGGTCATCTTTCTTTCTTTCTTTCTTTCTTTCTTTTTTTCTTTCTTTCTTCTTTCTTTCTTTCTTTCTTTCTTTCTTTCTTTCTTTAACTATGCCCTGCTTCTCTTTTTTATCTTTTTCTTAATTCTTTCTTTCATTGCTTGATTTTTTCTTTTTCTCTGTCCTTCCTTTTTCTTTTTTATCTCTCTTCCTTCCTTTATTCCTTTCATTCCTTCCATTTCTTTATTCTTTCTTTGCATCCATCATTTTCCCCTTCTTTCTACCCTTTCACCCTTTCTTTATTTTCTTTCTCAATGTAGTTATTTTACCATAATTCATTGCTACCTTCTTTCCTGTCTCTTAATTTATTATCTATCTGTCTATCTATCTATCTATCTATCTATCTATCTTTCTTTTATAATGTGTCCTTACGTCTCTGTGCTGTGTGTCAGGTGAAGACCCCGAGGCGAGACGCATGCGTACGGTAAAGAACATCGCTGATCTGAGGCAGAACCTGGAAGAGACCATGTCCAGTTTACGGGGGACGCAGATCACACACAGGTGAGTAAACCTGACTGAACTACACCACTAATTAAACCCTGGCTCACACACACACACATCAGGCTCACACACACACACACACATATACACACGCATAAACACAAATTACAATCTATTATGAAAATCGCTAATGGGAACTGGCTTATTGGTTTCCATTTGGAATTTTCTGGTTACTTTTAAATACCATCAAGAGCCAAAAAGACCTTCTTTTATAGAATACCATCAGACTAAAGTTAGATAAGCTCCACAGAGCTAAAACTATCATTTAGCTTTTCTAGCTAACACAATGCTGTTAAGTCTGGTATATGATGAAGGGTGAAGGGGTAGTCATAGTGAAAACCATACAGCATCATCACAAATATCAACATTTTCCTCAGAAGTGTTGGTGAAACACTCAGTGACCATGAAGTGATAGAAAAACAGCCGAGAACATCAACATTTACCTCAGATATGTTGTCAAGTTACTAAAAAACAGACTCCGTACAACAGAAACTATTATTTAGCTAGCTAAAATAGTCTTTATATGGACAAGGATGAATGTGTAATAATAGTCAAAACAAGTCAAACCTGTCATGAATATCAATGTTTACCTCAGAAATGTTTATAAAATATTGAAAATGGCTCCATATGACTCAAATTATGATTTAGCAAGCTATCAGAAAGCCACAGTGTTTTAAAGAGACGATGTAAAGACACAGTACCAGTGCAAAGACAAAACCATTAGTTACATCAACAGTTTTTTAGATAGCTAACACATACAATTAAGTCTTTAATATAGACAGTGTAACGGCTCAGTGACAGTGAAAATGGCACAAAACAGTAGAAAATATCAACATTTACCTCAGATGTGATGTCAGATTTCTAAGAAGATACTTAGTATGATTAAAAGTGTATTGAGCTACCTAACGCATACGAGTACGCTTTGTATACAGAGAAATTAAGACATAATGACAGTAGAAATGAGACAAAATCATCAGGGATATCAAACCTCCATATGATTAAAATGACAATTTAGCAAGCTAAATAGATAGCTGCTAAGTCTTTCAGATAGACAGTGTAACATACTAATGTGACAAAAATGTTTTGAATATCAACATTTTCCTCAGAAGTGTTGGTAAATTACTAAGAAAATATATAATAATTATCTAGCTAGTGCGTAGCTATGAAAAGTGCATAACAGTACATAACATTGACGTTTTCCTTAGATGTGTTGTCAGGTTACTAAGGAAATAGCCTTTATAACCGAATATTATGATTAATTAGCTTGTAGCTGTTATTCAGAAAATAAGATAGAACCATCAGGAATATTAACTTTTTCCTCAGATGTGTTGGTAAATTATGAAAAAAAAAATTCCCTGTAACTATGATTATGATTTACGTATATAGCACATAGCTTATATGTGGCTAATGGTAGTACTCTTTGATTCCTGAGAGCCAGCTATAATCTTTAAACTGTGCCTGACACTATATTTTATTTAAACACACACACACAAACACACACACACACACACACACACAGATAAGATTTCCTTTTCTTCAAAGTCAATAAACACCATTTTCACTCTCTGTAGTCCCACAGAAATAAAGGCTCAAGTCAATATGGCTTATGCCTTGATGAATGTGTGTGTGTGTGTGTGTGTGTATGTGTGTGTGTGTGTGTGTGCGTGTGTGCGTGTGTACTTGCTAGCTAAACTCATCAACTGCTTTTCTATATTTCATATATACAATCGATTCACCAAAAAAAGTGAAAGTATGAAAAACAAAATGGCGGACAGAATTGCTGCTATGAATAAGGAACATGTTCACGGATATGAGTTAGCAATGTGTAAAGTAATAAACTTTTATTTTTATTTTTTGCTGATCTAATTAATAGTTGCATTTGTAGATCTCCACAAGTTATTTCCATGGTTACATTTAGCTAGTCGATAGGCAACATATGAAACGTTAGCTAGTGTTTGTTAGTTAGTTAGCTAGCTATGTTAGTTGCTAAGAGTAGCTAGTCAGGGAGTGAAACGATAATATACTCTTTCCTAGTACACCATCCCAAATCATTGTTACTTTTTCTCAACAATACAATTTGTTACAATTACTTGTTTTTGGTTTTTGTTTTTTTAAACACATTTAGGACACAGCCATAGGTTGTAATTCTTCAGCTCAACATAGGTGGCAGCAGTGAGACAGAGCATATTGTATATACATGAAAATCAATCAAAGATTCATGCACCACACATCCATCATTGTCAAAGCACATCCATCTTCATCAAAACCAAGCCATCTACTATACTTTGACTACACACACACACACACACACACACACACACACACACACAATGGGGGGAATCAGGGCCAAGTGCTTGTGGAAGAAGTTACTGGAATACTGTGCAGTGTGTTTGTGTTTGTGTGTGTGTGTGTGTTTGTGTGTGTGTGTGTGTGTGTGTTGTGTGTGAAGGTCATGAATGCTACTCTGTTCCTGCTGAGTCATGACACAATGTGTGTGTGTGTTACATGTATTAGAGAAGGGATTCACACACCCGTCACACATGATTATACTGTAGTTATATAGTTCTCACATGATAGTGTATATTAGCATGCGTGCTGATGCTGAGGATGCTGACATGCTCAGACTGTAACCATGGCAACAGTGTACAGTAAATAACAGCAGACAACATGAAGCAAATTCTCAGACTGTTCAAACTTTCATGTACAGAATTTATGTAAAAATGGTGCCTGGTTACTACACATTTGTAGCGTTGATGTAGCCACAGATTGGATTAATGACAAGGCTGCAGGCTTGGTCTTCAGGCTCCGCCCACTCAAGGTCCATACTACTATTTTCTCCTGTATATAAGGGAGATGTATGGTGAATGGTCAAATGTGGCACTCCTATACATTATTAAAGAAGATTGTATATCTACCATGGAATGACTATGGAGGTGCTACCACTGTACCAGTCTGTAGTAAAGATTGTGGATATAGGTGGATCTGTTTCAAGTGGTGGAAATGAGGCTCCAGTGCAGAGGTGCTGGACCTACTCTATGGGACGGGGAGAGTTGCTCAACAATCCAGGAATGCCACAGAGTAGACTCACTGCTCCTCCAAATTGAGAGGAACCAGGTGAGGTCCATGTCCCATTGGATGGAGACCCCAGGTTAGACCTAGGACTGGGGATCTGCCAGGAGGAGCTGGAATCTGTGGCTGGGGCTAGAGGAATCTGATTTGACCTTCTCAGTCTGTAACCACTGGAACCCAAACCAGGAAAAATGAAAGAAAATGAATGAATGAATGTCGTGTGAGTTTTACATCATTACATAGATATCTATCTTTTTTATATTTTTAGAGTTCTCTATTTAAATCAGTAATGTTCGTTGTGAAATAGATCAAAATAGAATACAAATAGTAGTAATGATAAAAACATAGGAGTGATGGACTGTTGTGTGTTGGTCCAAGGAAGTGGCAGATTGTCAACTGGAGATCCTGGGATTGGTAAACTTGTGGAATGGCAGTCCGTAGGACTGGAATACCATAGAGTGGCAGACTGTTGACCATAGTGGACAGTTGTTGAGGCAGACTGTTGGAAGGGTATAGTTGTGTGGAGGACAGTGGTAGTGAAGGACTATGGAAGTAGAGGACAGTGAGAATCGTGGATTGTGGGATTGGTCTTCTTAAGTAGAGGACCGGGGGAGTAATTGAGTACAGAAATGGTGGACCATTGATAGACAAACAATGGGATTGGAATACCGTCAGTTGGCAGACTGTGGCGGATGTGGAGGATTTAGTGGGAGTGGTGGAACATTGAAAAGCAGACAGCAGTAAGGGAGTGCTGTTAATTGGTGGACTGTGGTGACGGCAGATTATAGAAGTGGCAGGCCATGGGAGACACAGAATGTGGAAACAGAGGAATTTTAAGGAGTGGGCAGTGGGATTGGAATTCTGTTGAGCCGACAGTGGCATTGGAATACCACCAAGTTGTGGTATGTGACAGTGGTAGAATGTTGAAGTGGTAGAAGTGGAATCCTGTCAAGTGGTGGTGTGTGGTGTCCTGTTAGATGGCAGGCCCTGGGAGCGGTATGAATGTGCTGTACTGTTGTACTGCAGTTTTAAGGGTTCCTGGAATTCACTTCTCCAATTCTTATCCACGCATCTGTCCATCTGATCTCATCCCCTAACTTTCTGCCTCTTCTTATCTCTCTTTCAGCACTTTAGAGACAACCTTTGACTCTACGGTAACAACAGAAGTCAGTGGGCGTGGACTGTCAACTCTTTCCACTCGGCCTGCCCCCATGTCATGGCGTCTTGGCCAATCACAATCACAGAGCCCTCGACTTCAGGCAGGCGATGCCCCATCCCATCCTGGCAGTTATGCTCCTCCTAGGTCTGTCTCTTCGGCTACCGGTCGCTATGGTGATCCTTCACGCCTGGTCTACACAGCACCACTGAGAAGGGCAGCGACTACAGTGGGCAAAAGTGTGGAACTTGGAGAAAAGGAGGCGGGGCTAGAGGAGGAAGTGGGAGGATATATGAGCGATGGGGACATATTAGCCAAAAATGTACGAGCTGATGATATGAGCAGCGGGTAAGATTAAACTACACACAGACACACACAGACACACACACACACACACAGGCACACACACAATTTATCTAGAAACCTAGCTTGTGTATGTAACACAATATAACCTCTCTTCATCTGCGTGCAGCTACGTAACAGACGGAGGTGTGTATTCTCGCAACGTGGGTCGTGTTCCTGACCTTCCATCTGCACGAGAGCTCATCCAACGGGTTAAAGAGGGAGAGGCTGACAGGTACCACTCATACACACACACACACACACACACACACACACACACACACACACACACACACACACACACTCTATTATAATCTTAATATCTGAAAATACAGTTTTGTGTTGTTTAGAATTCTGTTTAGTTGTTGGTTTTTTTGTTATATCCTATTTATCTAAATGTTTTAAAAAGATTTATACATTTTTTAGGTAATTAGTTTCCGTGAAGACTAAGATTTTTGGTGTCTGATTTCTGAAAAAGGAATTCACACTGTACTTTATGTAACATCATACATTCAATAGGCAATACTTTAAGCTTTAATTCATTTGATTATACTTTTTAAATTAAATTTACTTAACACATTAATTTATTGTTTTTCATTTATTGATAATTTATTAATTGGTCTATTTAATCACAGTTGTGAATCATGCTTATTTTGCTGTAACCGTGGCAACAATCATAATAAACTGTTTAGTTCAGGTCTTTGTTATAGCAATTAAATAGATTTATATAATAGATTTAGAGAATTATAATTACGCAGAAAGTAAAGAAATTACATAAGCGTTACAGTGTATGGAAATTGTTTAATTAAGTTTAACTACAGTAGAGTGAGATGACAGCCTATGACATGTAACCATAGCAACCATTATATAATGTAGAAGCAGCCTAGTGAACTCATTCACGCTTTGCTGGAGGTTGTCTCGACAGTGCACTGTGTTAAATACTGTGGTATAGCTGATTGTATAAGCAGTTATTGCCACATGCCTGGAGTGGCTCTGGGTTGAATTTGGTAATGGAGGGAAAAAACAACAGTGAAATTGGAGAAAGATGAATGAAACAGATGAAGGACAATCTGCCAGACACATCAAAGCCTCGGCCGTGTGCTGGTGACAGCTGGACGTTGGATTAATGATGGATTTGTGTATGAAAAACAGATCTTCGCATCTCTGTCGCACTGACTAACGTCTCTTCTGAATGAGGGATGGCGTTTGATCTGAAATAACGCATTTGTTTGGAGAGAACTCTTTGCAGAGAATGATGTAAAATTGTGAAAATAGGAGCAGAAAGTTTTCTTTAAACGCACAGATTGTTGTCTAGCATAGATAGCTTGGTTATTATTAGTCTTTAACGAAAAAGTTACTTAACTGTGAAATAGCTGTCTTGAAAGTTTTGTTTTCTCTTCTTCTATGTTTACTAAAACAAATCTTGACCAATTAAAATAGTGACATGATGAAATTCTGGCTCCTGATTGGTCAGATAGAGAGAATGCCTCATTAGAGGGCGCTGTCTGTGTCTGTAACTTGGACAGTAAAGGGCATTAAAGCACTATAAATACACCATCTATAAATAAATGATGTCATTTATAAGTGATGAGACAGCTCAGGGGGTGCCGGGGTTTACAGTGGAGTGAAAGAAATGAATAAATTACATCCCTCGCTTTTAGAGAGAAGGGCAGAAAGAGAGAAATAATTTTTAAAAATTACAGCTAGAAGACTTTGATTTTTTTTGTTAGCTTCATTATTTTCAGATCTTCAGTGCAAAACTAATGAAGCAGAATTTTTCACACTGAACATTGTGTGTGCAGCTGATTTTTCACTGCTCCTTTAACAACAGAAAAGCAGGGTATCGTGAAAAACAAATGGCACCCAGTCCTCAGTAGCGAGGATCTCACACATCCCACACACTGGATATTTTCAGACAGGGTGTGTACACGACTAGAAAAAGTCACTTTATTCTTTCTTTCTATGTTTTCCTCTCTTCTTGCATGATTGGAGAACTTTTGGACTCAAACAAGCCAAAACAGTCAATAAACCGAATACATTATGGACGTGTGGTCATGTGACTACAAAATATAATAAAATTATCCTCATTATCATGGGTGGAACTTGACGCAGAATCAAATTACAGAGGAAAGAACAGTTATTAACTCGTATACAGCAGTCACGTCACCACAACACAATCTAATCACGCAGCATGACTGTCAATAAGGACCTTTTAAATAAATGTCCCTGCTGATCCCTGGCTGCGTCTCAAACGTTAAAGTTTAATAAAACCATCGTCAAAAAAAAAAAATGTTGTGGTCCAAATTGTTAAGTAGTTTACATAAAGATTGCTGCTCGTCCTTTATTACAATGTCCTATATTAAAAAAATAAATAATATTTAAATAGTGATCTGAGAGTAATCTTATTTGAAAACAGGATTTTTTGGGGTAACCCTAACCTCAACTCTGATTGGATCTGATTTTGTTTTTGTCCTGTGGGTAGCCATATTGACACAAGAACAAGTAACCAAGCTATTTACATTTAGTATTAAATTATATGAATTAAATACAATTTATTAATTGAATTGTGATTATTTTTATGTTAAAAATAAACAGCTTTAACAATAAGTTTTAAGTAAGTGTTCATAACAATATAAGAATAATACAGTATGTATATATATATATTTTTTAAAAGTTTATTTTGCAGTATAATGTAGAATTTTCTCCCCTAGTTTGGTTTTGCCAGTTCCCACCCACCAGCAAGCTCTCCTCTATCACATGATGGCTACCAGCCAGAAAGGGAGGACAACTGTTTCTGGGCAGCGTAACACACTCAGGGGAAAGCGCTATCTGCCCTCTTCCTCATACAAGAGCTCACAGAAGCCCACGATTGGCTAGTGTTGCTGTGATTGCTCCTCCCACCCAGACAGCATGGCCAGTTTTGCTGCCTTGGCTCTCGGCCCCGAATGGCTGGGATTCGAACTCGCGATCTCCCGACATGTATAAATTGCACATGTATAAATATTTAATTCAAGTTGGACTATTTACTGATATGTGAAATATTCATACAAAAACAAAAATATGATCATTTAAATGAGACATCACGTGTGATTGGATGTGGACCCATGTAGCTCTCCTGGTTTGAGACAGATTGTTTGTGACGGTGTTTAAATGGCGAGGTGCAGCTCAGACGGATGGGCGGATGATGATGATGGTGGTGGTGGTGGTGGTGCTGTTGGTGGGGGTGGGGGGGGGGGGGGGGGGGGGGGGGGGGGGGGGGGGGGGGGGGGGGGGGGGGGGGGGGGGGGGGGTGATGAAGAGATGGGAGGAGGAGAGGATGGTGGACTCATACTGCGTCATTGCTTTCTTAGCTGCTGAGCTGCACTTCCTCCTCCTCCTCCTCCTCTGCTCTTTCCTTCTCTCCTCACTGCGAGCGACAGAAAGAGCAAACACACGAAACGATACAGCCAGGCCGATTAAACGCTCACAGATATTCACACAGCAGAAAGGTGAGTCAGACTCCGAGTCAGGATTAAAGAAAATGCTATCACGTTGTTACCTGCAGCTAAAAAAGAAACTCTAAAATGGACATGATGTGTTTTAGAGAAACTTAGCTGAGATTATACAGAAAATTATGATTATTACCGGAAAATAAAATCTTTAAAATCTGTATTGTCCTACATCTAGTGTCTCATTTGAACCTAAAGACGCTGCCTTTTAGTATCACAATAACTGCCTAAGGTTTATCACATTTTACCACCACACTGTATATGGACAGCAGTTCTGTTCCTACTTTAAGAGAACAGCATTCTGGGATGGTGTTTATAAAGTACAGCATGTGCAATTCTTCTTCTTCACAAAAAAAAAAAAAAAAAATTTGAATGTTTTGAGATACCAAAAAGTCATTTCCAGTGTTACATGTAGCTAGCTAATGTAACCACACCTGACAGCTAGCATAAAGAGGTCACTAGCTAGCATTAATCATGTTAGTTACGCAATTTTACTGTTAATGCAACGAAGGAGTTTTCACTTGTCAAAAATGTTGCAAACCTAACATACCTCTATTTATATTAAAAACTGTAGCTACAAGCGACAATCGTTACTATGGTTACCTTTCAGCTACAATTATACAGTCATTACCATGGTTACATGTCAACTACAATGGTACAGTTGTTACTATGGTTACCTTTCAGCTACACTTATACAATCATTAACATGGTTACATGTCACAGTCGTTACAATGGTTATGTTTCAGTTACAATCACACAGTTGTTACTATGGTTACCTTAAAGCTACAATATATTGTATATATAATGTATATATAATTCTATATAATAGAAGCTGTTATTATGTTTATTCAAAACATTTCTGTACACTGTAGCATATAAATCATTTATTTCTATATATTGTTGAGGCTATTTTATGTAGTAGTGCAACAACAAAGATAAATATCATAGTCTTGCCTAAATTGCCATTTTGAATCGTTGTCATGGTTACGTCCCAGCATGGTTACACAGTGTATCAGGTCATGACTGAATTGAATGTTTGCACAGAATTCTGTCTTCTGATATCCTTCATCTAGCTGATTGTTGAAGGCAGCGTACATCCTTATTTGTCCTACACGTCTTATAATATCCTATAATCCTTTGCACAAGAAAGACAGGGAGCAGTTTATAGAGTTATTAGTAATTATATTTCACTTAAGATTTTATTTCTGCTCACGTTGTTTTCCCCAGTGCCACTTTATTCCATCTCCTCTAATGGACTTACGGGTTAGTGAAGGTTAGTGATGTATGCTGCCTTCGAAGCCCATCTCAAACCACCTTTAAGACAACTCTTACGAGGCATCGCGCCATTGTGATGCCTCTTTCAGTACACCTACAGTATCAGGAGCATTGTCTGAGAGCCAGAGATGAAGAGAAAATAACAGACATCTGCCAGCTGTCATTTTCCAAAGAAATGCTGTATTGTATTCTAAAGAACTGATTATTGCCTCACACCTACATAAGCCTTATTCTGGTCTGTTCTGCAGTTGGGAGAAAAGCAGGGACCAGTGGAACAAATAGTGGACTAATAGGTTCCAAATTGTTGCCTGCTTTTTTTTAATAGCTCTCAATTAAGGCTCATTTCTCTGTTGCCTTCATTATTTTCTTAAATTTGTTTCTCCAAAGCAGAGTTTGGCATTTTAATGACATAACACACTGATCACTTATTTCTGCTTTCAACTGTGAGTCATCTCTAATGGAAAAAAGGAAAAAAATTGGATAGGTTTGTGTTTGGAGTAAAATAAAACCACCCACAGCTCAGTGGTGTTCCCAAACTGGTTCCTTTCTATCCATGCACGGGGTAAGAGGGTGCCAATACTTTGTGTCAAGCAACAGATGGATTAAAATGATGTTTATGTTGTAAATGGACGCAGATATGCTTCATTTCCGTCGGTGTTAAAAACCAGACGTCTTGAGGTTTGCAGATTGTTCCCTGTGCTGCTTTCCTGGTGTTGAATTTTGCATGAGGACGTTACGACACGGCTCAGCGAACGCGGCGCTCCGATCCGTGGATGCGATGTTCACTTCTCTTAAAAAAATACGTTTTTGCAGCGTGCCGGTATAGCGTGCAGGAATATTCAGTCATCTATATGCATATAGATATAGAAGGTTCCAGCAACGTTAAGCATCATACGGATGAGAATTCCAGCGCAGAGGTAGTGGAGACAGAGCAAACGCTGGACGCACAGTCCCCGAATGCAGCGCAGCTATACGACTCCGAGTCACTGCGCAAACACGGTTAGTTAGCGCTGTAGGAGACGACGAGTGCGATAGCATTGACGATGGTATTAGCGTGAAAGTTGAAGCTTTGGAAACTGAGTGTACAGATGTGAGGAGGTGAGAGAGCCGGACAGACTAAAGGACTAAAGACCTTCAGAAACTCATTAGAAATTAAATCTTGGGTTTTTTCGGTCGTAAGTATACAACTGACGGTAGTTCCATACGCGATATCAGATGTTTACATATTTATTTATATATATTTTTATGTAATGGTGCATTGTGGGAAGAGGGACGCGTGTTCAACCACGGCAGATGAACTAATTAAAAAAAATCTTCAAATGATATCCATTTGATATCCAAGATATTTATTTTTGGCAGAAAGCGAAAGAACAGATGGTGCACATGATGACTCACTTCAGTGGATTGAATCTTTGATGCAGCACATTTTGATTCATTTGATTCACTATTCAGAGCTCAGAGCGACAAAAATACGACAAAGGCTGCGTAATGTCGAGAACATACAATAAATCAGGTGATCTGGATTGTGTTTGTTGTGCTACGCAGATAAAAATGAGAACGTTTGCTTTGTTTGATTGGGTTTGTGCTTGTGAATTGATTCAGATGATTCACATAAAAGAGTCGAGAACAAGACATTTCGTGATCCTGTGAAGCAATTTTTGGAAGTTTACAGAAACCCTACAAAACATTGCGACTGGGTAGCGCCCTACGGATGCTGTTTAGCTAGTACAGATGCACTACCCATAATGCATTTCAAAAACAAAAATGGTGGGCGTGGCAGTAAGTAAAGGAACATGAAACAAGTTGTAAAGACAGAATGTCCATTTAATAAATTTAGTCAAGTCAGAATTATGCTATATGCATCTTATTTTTAATACCTCTCATCCTCTCTCTTTTTTCTTCTTCCTCTCTGTGTGTGTGTGTGTGTGTGTAGTTATGATGACAGTAGCTCGGTCAGCAGTGGTCTGAGTGACTCTCTTGATGTTGGAGCTGATGATGTGCACACACTGAATTCATCACACAGGAGCAAGGTATGCACAAACACACACACATACATGCAGACATACACACACACATACACACACACTGCAACACTGCAGAAGGTGTGTGCATAGCAGATTGTGAGTGCTCATCTTGTCTTGGCTGCTGAGGGAAGATGCACCATCTGTCAAGTGTGTATCCTTATTCTGTGTGTGTGTGTGTGTGTGTGTGTGCAGTCCAAGCAGCAGTGTAATCAGAATAACAGTAGCTGGTGTGGAGCTGAAGATTTGAAGAAGGTTGATGAACAAATTGAGAACATCTTAGACTCCTCCTCTCAAATGGAAGGGGCGGGGCTTCCTGTGTCTCAGACAGGCTCATGGAGGCGGGGCATGAGCGCCCAAACGGGTATCACGTCACCTAGGAATAAAAACAGCAACACGAACCTCAAAACACCAGGTAAGATGATGGGTGTGACTTTGAGTGAGACGGTTGGATGTCTCTTTGTGTTACACAGGTGGGCGTGTCTTTGAGTGAGACAGGTGGGTGAGTCTTTGAGTTGAGACAAATGGACATGTCCCTTATTGACATTAAGTAGCACATTATTTGTCGTCTGCTCTGTCGTAATGATAATGGCTTTCTCCTCCAGCAGGTAAAACCGATGACGCTAAGGCATCAGAGAAGGTCAAGACTCCCTGTAAATCTCCCAGCATGCAACGCTCTCCATCAGATGTGGGAAAAAGCAGTGGCGATGAGGGTAAAAAGTCCGCCATCACCCGTCCTCCGCCCACCACCGGCTCCTTTGGATTCAAGAAGATCCCAGCTGCTACAGAACTAGCAGCACCCAAGACTTTATCAGCCAAATCAGCTGGGAAAGTGGGTGGGACGACATGTGTGGTGGGTGGGGCCAGGAAAACAAGCCTGGATGGGTACCGTCACCATGACGATGGGGTCCTTCTGGGCATTGGCGGGTCTAAAATGCCCCTTCAATATCGCTCACTTCCACGGCCGGCTAA
The DNA here is from genome assembly GCA_022985145.1 of Pangasius djambal. NCBI lineage: Eukaryota > Metazoa > Chordata > Actinopteri > Siluriformes > Pangasiidae > Pangasius > Pangasius djambal. The sequence continues at coordinate 1,629,641 of CM040992.1, forward strand.
ATCCTACCGATCCATCGACTCTTCCACAGTGAAAGGGGGTGGGGTTGTGGCTGGGGGTGGGGCCGGACCTGGACCTGGACCCGGAGCAGGAGCTGGAACTGCAGCAGTAAGTGGCGTTTCAAAAAGGAAGGACGGAGGGAAGCCGGAGTCAGGGAGGTCAAGTCCAGTTAGCGTAAATCAGACTGATAAAGAGAAGGTTTCAGTGTCAGAGCAGGAGGGGGCAGCACTGAGCACATCACCCAAATCCAGCCCAACATCCAGCCAATCAGGACTCAGACAGCCTGGATCCAAATACCCCGACATTGCCTCACCCACCTTCCGCAGGTAAGCGATATATATAAATTTATACCTTTACTTTTGCCTTGTATTAGGGATCTGTCCTGAATTTTGATATTAGCCTGGTATTGTCCTGAACAAGGTACTAGCTAGATGGCTAGCTGCGAGGTTGTGTTACGTTAGCTAGTTAATTTTAACCACAGAGTGGCATCTGGTGGTATGATGGCCAAGTGACCTCACAATGCAATGAATCAAATGTCATTAGCTCTCTAAGGGCCAAATTCAGAGTGACTTAAGTCTAAAAATGGTAATAATTATGTGGGGAAAGTTCCTGGTATTCAGAGCTGGGTTGTGTAGTTGCTTAAGTCAATTTTCTGAGCTCCACATTTAGATTATTAAAATCGCCTGTGTGTATCTCATGCCTCAGATGTTCTGCTCAGAAGCATATGAGATGTTTCTAATAGCATCTAGACCACTGCCTTAAAATACAAGCACTTGCCTTTAAACCCAAAAAATGAAAAGGGGTGGAAAATGTACTCATCTCTGAATGTGATGAGAAAGGGTGTTCGAGAGAGAATCAGAGCAACAGGGACAGATTGTGAGAGACAGACTGCTGAATCATGCTGACATTTTGCTTGGGCCTGTGTGGGAGAAAAAGTGAGAGATTTGGCGCATCAAGTGATGGATAGAAGTATTTATTATGTCTGTCACATCCTTGGAGTTTCTCTCTGTCCCTGTTTTATCCATGTACCCATCTTTCTCAGGCAACTCTGTAGTTTTGTTAATGATGAGGTGAATGCTGTCACCTGGTGGTGGACATGCATACATACGTACATGTATACATACACAGTATATTAGGGGTGTAATGCCATGAAACTGTATCTGTTTACTGCTTCAAATATCTACTGTATATCTATATTCTGAATTAAACCTGAAGTGGGTGTGACCTAACCTGGAACTTTTTAAAATTAAATATGAACCATACCACTCTAGAAAACACTGGAAAACCCCAGATGTAGGAATGTTAGCAGTATCAGCATGGTGTCTGAATTCTGGCTCTGACAGTTCCTCAACCTCAGCTACATCATTCCAGTTCAGAATAGGTCTTAACTCCTGACCTTGCTCTTCTTTTTCCCAGTCTGTCATGATCTCACACCATCTAACACAGCAATTAGAACTGTCTTTATGATCTCTCTCTATCTCTCTATCTCTCCCTCTCTTTCTCTCTCTCTCTATCTCGTTTAGATTATTCGGCAGTAAATGCAGCAACAGTAAGCCAAGCTCTCCCGACTCCTCTAAGTCCGCTCCCTTCACCTCTCCCCTCGACTCCCCGGGCAGTGGAGGCAACAGAACGCCTGACTCTCTCTCTAACGCCCGTCCCTTCCTCAGCAGCTCATCTGCAGGCAGCAAAGAGACGCTGAGCAGCATTCATACCAGCTCACACACCAGCTTACACACCAGCTCACACACCAGCCTACACACCAGCTCGGAATCCATCGAGCTTCCTGCGCCACATCATCAACATGCACCAAGGCTCAAATCCACACTATCCCAAGGGTACGTATGTGGTGTGTATGTAGCCTTGTTGGAATGATTTTCTCACTTTAACACACCTAATTCACTTATCAGCTTGTTTGTGTATAGTTGTGTGTGATAGAGAGTAGTAGTGTGTTCTACTTGTGCATCTGAGAAGGTTAGCGATGGACACTTTAGTATTTTTCTTCTTTTTTCTCTAGCATGCTTGATTCAATTCATTTTGTTCATTTGAGTGTGTTAAAGGTGATATTGGTATATTGCAGTTTTAGAATGCACAAGGTAATATACACGCACACTTTTGAAGGAAAGTATTTTGTCAGGAGAGTTAAAATCCCGATGATGCCACACCCATCCGTGGCCGGGAGTCCAAGAGAGTGTAACTGGCCATGATTTCTGTGTGGGAGGGATGGCATCCCCTGTCAATTAGAGTGACACTAAACAATCATGGGCGATTCTGAGATGTGTATGTGAAAGAGGGTTGATAGTGCTTTGTTATGAGCTTTCAGCTGTGCTTGGTGTAGTATGAGCAGCAGTTCGAAAAGATGTAGTACCTTAATCTGTCTCAGAGGGAGCACGCGTTTACCCTCCCTGCTTGGTAGCTGTTGTGTGATGGGGAGAGCTAGCTAATGGGTGGAGATGACCAAATTGGGAGAAAATGTGAACAAAAGATACATACGCTTGATAGCCATTTGATCCTTAGGGCTTTGCTAACCAGAACAGGATGACGGTGGACAAAATTCACAAGCAAACCTGTTAACAAATCAGAAATGCTTTGCCAGTGCTGAAGCAATCTGGGGTTAAAGCTACCAAGGTTTTGGCACAAAATAAACAGAATATCTCAGTCAAGTAGGCAAGCTTGAAGATAGTGGAACAGCTAAGTTGGTAAGGCAACTGATTGGCAGGTTGTGAGTTCAAATCCCAGGACCACCAATCTGCACCTGCTGGATTGAGTTCCTTGAGCTCAACTGCTCAACTGTATCCTGACTCAATTTTAAGTTGCTAAAGATAAAAAGGAGGTAAATGCTTAGAAGAAAATGTAGGGGCTTGAACTAAAGATCACTCCACCCACCTGCACCTGGAACATATGTAGCCAAGCAAGCAAACTGGGATGGAGGAATCTCTGCAGATTGTGAAGAAAGTGGTCCCGTTGTGGTAAGAGCCACCTAACCAAACTGTTTTGTCTTCTTGGTGGTTTGATGGAGATTCAGATAGACCCAAATCTTACTTTGAAGATGGTAGTAGCAGGGTTGCATCTGACTGGAGATATAGAAGAGGCCACCACCTGGCCAGTGTGCTGTGACGTCTTCCCATAATGTGAAGGAACGCATGCTAGGAACAGAGCCAAAAAAGAGGAGCTTATCTCTATTAAAAGACAAAGTGCTAGATTGACAAATTTGAGTAAGTTTTAAAGATCAGGGTCATAGATGATAACCTCGATGACTACGAGTCTGGTGACAGCATCAGATAGCATTGTTCCTGAGCCATATAAGCACAAGCCAGCAATAGCGATCTGCCAGAACCTGAGCTGAGATGCATGTGCATTAACAACACACTCCAGATCACAACAGCAGTAATCAAAAAGAAGCTGCATACTGAAGACCAAAGACAAAGATACCTTTTATATTCCCAATGCATTCCAGACAGGCTACTGCCAAGTAGGAATTACGTGGCATGGAAGGAGGATTGTTGTATGGGAGGGAAGATGGCAGACAGAAGGTCATGTCGAGATATTCTCTCTCAAAACTACACATTCTCAGACATAAAGGTATCAAACTGTACCTTTCCTTGTTGCTGGGATGACACCATCAAGGGTACTTCTTGTGTAATGCTAATGTGCATCTTTTACCTGGGAGGGTTCATAGTTAGCTTTTAGAGTACATCAGTGCTCCTCAAGGTCCAGTTATGTTCCTTAAATTATTTTAGGACTTATCTTAGGACTTTAAGTATAAAGATATATACTAAAGGTACAAGATATGTACCCTTGATGGTACCATCCTAGCAACAAGGAAAAGTATATTTTGGTATCTTTATTTCTGAGAGTGAATGGTCATTCCCAAATGCACTAAATTCTACCTTTCAGGGTAGAAATGCTTATTGCTAGGTTTATACCTTCAAATAGAGGCTGTAGTGTACAGTATTATTAAAACATAACTGTAACTTATGGAGACGTGTTGGAGGACTGTTATTGCCATTTGGTGTTGGAGTCCAGTACATCTTCAATGTAACTTAAGGTGTTAAATGTTAAACCTTTTCAATTTAATTGTGTGTTGTACCGTATTCTGGATTTATCGTAATAGTACTTTGTAAGTAGCTTATGTTTTGCATCACTGCTGTTATGATGATGCTGATTTTCTGATAACGCGGTTAGGAGATTTTCTTGATGTTACCATGACGCATTGTAGCTAACTGCTAGAGTAGCGGGTCTACCATAAATACACTAACAGATGGACAAAATACAATTAAGCTGCTGCAGTAAGTATTTTATAATATGGACAACATGATAACTCTGTGTGTGTGTGTGTGTGTGTGTGTGTGTGTGTGTGTGTGTGTGTGTGTGTGTGTGTGTGTGAATCTCACTCTGTTGTGTTTTCCTTCTGCTTTAACAGCATGACTCTTGACAGAAACACACTACCCAAAAAGGGATTAAGGTACTAATATAATCACCGATTTTTTATTATTTTCTTTTTTACTGACAACTGTATTTTTTTAAATTAAGCAAATCTTAAACAGTTTGATGTCAGAAACTAATCCTAACTTATGACGACTTACTGGAATTAATACAGCTGGTGTGTGCATGCGTGGGTGATAACAGTACTGATGCAGCAATAACGGAGATATTAACGTGTTCTTAATCTACTCCGCTATCAGACATCCTCCTTCCTCCAGACAGATGTCTCATGAAGAAGGTAAAGAATGGCTTCGTTCTCATTCCACTGGAGGACTGCAGGACACGGGGAGTCCCCTGTCCCCCCCAACCGGGAAATACCACTACAGCAACCTACGTGAGTGCACGGATCATATATCTGTTTACGTTATTAGCTAACGTTAATCCATGATTCGTCTGATTTAGGGTGAAACGATAAAAACTTCTCACATCAGAAATACAGTAGTGCTGCATTTAAATACAAATGTATGTATGTGTTTGTGTGTTTGTGTGTGTGTGTGTATGTGTGTTTGTGTGTGTGTGTCTGTGTGTCTGTGTGTGTGTGTGTGTGTGTGTGTGTGTGTGTGTGTGTGTGTGTGTGTGTCTGTGTGTGTGTGTTTATGTGTGTGTGTGTGTGTGTGTGTTTCTGTGTGTCTGTGTGTATGTGTTTGTGTGTGTGTGTGTCTGTGTGTGTATTCTCCAGTGAGCCCCACCGGAGCCATGACTCGGTCGAACAGTATTCCGGATCAGGAGGCGTTTGATCTGTACGGAGACGGGCGAGTGTTGTGTGGCAGTAACACGTCGCTGGAGGAAAGACCGCGTGCCATCAGTCGCTCCGGGTCATTCCGGGACAGCACTGACGAAGGTGTGTGTGTGTGTGTGTGTGTGTATCAGGGCTGAGCTGATGTGCTGTAGCACTGAGCCCTCTGCTGGTGATGAGTGGTATTACACTCTCTGACTAAATCACTCAGTTTTCCAACGTTTATATTTAAATAACTGTTGTTGTTTTTTTCTGTAGTTCATGGATCGTCTCTGTCCCTGGTGTCCAGCACATCGTCTCTGTACTCGGCGGTGAGTGCCATTTACTCCAGCTGTCTGTAAACTCAGAAAGATTATCCGATTAGAAACTCTGAGTAACAATGAGGTTTAAGCGGAAAATGTTTTTTGATTTCTTACGAGGTTTCGTTAGTGTCTGAGAGCGGCCAGTCCTTAACTACAAAGCTTTACACCTACCTTCTTTATTATCTTCTCTTATTCCTCTTTCTTTCTTTCTTTCTTTTTTGATATTCGGTTGTTGATTTTGTTTTCATTGGTTGTTTCTTTTTTTTTCTCGCTTAATTTTATTTGTTTCTTTAGCTGTTAATTTGATCCTTAAATCTTTCTCACAGTACTTTGCTCTGTAATGTCTTTTTTGGTGAAACTCTCCATCTTTCTTTCTTTCTTTCTTTCTTTCTTTCTTTCTTTTCTGATTCTTCTTTTTCATTTTTGATATTTGGTTGTCTAATTTGTTTTTCTTATTTTAGACACTTGTCATTTGTAACTTCGTTTTTACTTCGTTCCCACGAGTTAATATTACTGTTATTTTATCTCAGTGAAAGAGCAGTTCATTTGTGTTAGATTTCTCACTGTTACTTTTCTTCATCATTTAAGAAAAAAAAAAAACACAGACACTGCTATTCCTGAAAGCGTTGAATTTGTGTTTGCTCATTAATTTTGGCGCCTCACTGGGGTACAGCTGTACAGTTTAAACACACACACGCTCTCTCACTTGCAGGTGTACGCCTACATGGAAAAGGTAAAGGCGGTGTGTCGGGACACGCGTCTCTCCGTGTTTTAGTGAATAATAACTCTAACTGTCCAGCTGCAGATTAAAGATCCGGCACTAACGGGTGGAATGGCTTCACTTCTACAGCTCACTACCAGGAACTTTCCTTTTTCATCAGTTATCCACAAACACCATAACGATGTATTTCTAAAAAATATATTCAGTATACATAACCATTTTTCACTGATATAAGTCCATTATATAACTGTAATTGTAATAAGATCAGCCGAGTAAAATAAAAACCAATAACATAATGTGTATAGTTTGCTAACTGATGAAGTGAGGACACTTCCTGGTAGTGCACTCAGACTTTAGGGCCCTACATGTCTGATTTATTTGTGCTTTCCCTCTACTCGGGGCTTTTTCACTGATTCTCTTCCTGTCTGAGGTCAAATCAGTTTTTTTGTGCTCGTGTTTGTTCTGTGTCGGGTTATTAATATAACTGTTGCTGGGAAGAGAGAATAATTCATTAATAATTCATTTATAAATTCATTATAAATCATTAACTCTCCTTTTCTCCCCTGCAGACTGAGGAAAAAGCTCACTCTGAGGTACAGGGAATTTCCTTTTCTACATTATGTGTCAGTCTGATCGATATCGTAAAGCTCATTCTATAAAAGGACAAAAATCCACTATTGTTATTTTCTTTTATTAATTTCAGTTTGCTATTTCTACTACTATTATTATTATTATTATTATATACTTAGATGTGATATTTAGAATATGTGCTAATGTTTGTGCGATTCTCATCTTTGCTTACTTTAAACAATTAATTATTAAATAAATAGTAAAATAAAACAAAAAAATAAATAATAATAAATACAAATCAAATGAATAATAATAATAATAATAATAATAAT
>CM040992.1:1648872-1659607 GCA_022985145.1 Pangasius djambal
TACACTCCACACTGACTGAAGCAGGAACACATTAAACCCTTTTCCTCAAAATAAAAAGCATTCAGAACCAGAACTCTCAGCTTGTAGATGAGCTGCATTCATTAAATGTCACACTTTCATTGCTTCCTGTAATTAGAAGGATATTAGAGAACAATTTCGCAAAATGGTGATCACTGTAGGATTTACAAAATGATTTTTGAACTGACTTTTCTGCAAAAGTCTCTCGGGAGTCACAGTGAAATAATAAACATTTTAATTCTACCAACATCAACAGACTAGATTTTCACATTTATCAAGTATGCAAATGTATGCATATTTAATTAATCTTATTTGCATAAATAAACAGATTTTTGAAAAGTCTCCAATGTAAAAAAAAAAAATGAAATACCTGTAAGAATATGAACAATCAGCTTTGTGGAGATGAATTGAGATTGAAAGATTGTTTATTAATGAAGAATTATCCACTTCACCTGTGGTGCCTCTTTTTAAGCGGAGGCAGGGGGCGAATACTTTTTCACAGCTCTGTGGAATCAACAGGAAGCGTTAGTGACTAATGATAACGATATCACTGACCTCAGCTCACTGTCTCTTCTCGTGTCTCTCCTCAGACATTCAGAGATTATAAGGTGATAAAAAACTTCCACTGTGATCAGCTCTCCATCAGCACACAGTAGTCTAGTGATATACGTGTGTGTGTGTGTGTGTGTGTGTGTGTGTGTGGTCATTTGTTTATAGTACACCAGCACTAAATGTGGCCATATTTCATCAGCGATCAAACAGCTCCGCTGTGTGATACGTGAGAGCACACAGTACTGAAATGATATGAGTGAAGAAAGATGTTGTTTGGTAGCTGATGAAATAGAAGCAGTTTGTGGTGGTTTTTGTTGGTGTGAAAGTGGTGTTTGTTGTTGTAAAGTGGTGTTTGTTGGTGTTTATTGGTGTAAAATAGTGTTTATTGGTGTAAAGTGGTGTTTGTTGTTGTAAAGTGGTGTTTGTTGGTGTTTGTTGTTGTAAAGTGGCATTTATTAGTGTTTATTGGTATAAAGTAGTGTTTGTTGTTGTAAAGTGGTGTTTGTTATAAAGTGGTGTTTGTTGTTGTAAAGTGGTGTTTGTTGGTATATATTGGTGCAGTGTGGTGTTTGTTGTTGTAAAGTGGTGTTTGTTGGTGTTTATTGGTGTAAAGTGGCATTTATTAGTGTTTATTGGTATAAAGTAGTGTTTGTTGTTGTAAAGTGGTGTTTGTTGTTGTAAAGTGGTGTTTGTTGGTGTTTGTTGTTGTCAAGTAGTGTTTGTTTGGTGTAAAGTGGTGTTTGTTGATGTTTGTAGTTGTAAAGTGGTGTTTGTTGGTGTTTGTTGTTGTAAAGTGGTGTTTGTTGGTGTTTATTGGTGTTCATTGGTGTGTGTTCACTTCAGTTCTCTTATAAAGACATCCTCCATCTGTCTTTTTTGTGTGTTTGCATATGTGTGTGTGTGTGTGTGTGTGTGTGTGTGTGTGTGCGTGCGCGCGCGCGTTTGCATGCTTTTAAATATATGTGATTATTTCACCAATTTGAAATGTTCAGGTCCCCATAAACTGAACTGCTCCTCTAATGTTAATGTTAAAGTTACAACTCCGTATTCAGAGTTGAGTTCACACACACACACACACACACACACACACACACACACACATTATGATTTCATCAGCTCGGTTCGGTGTCTCATCAGAGTGCGATATAAGAGATAAAATGCAGAATAATAGTGCTAAACGTGCTATTCTGTGTGCTGCTGAATAATGAGTGTGGAAGCCATTTTGTTAAATTAAACCAGTGATTAATGTGATCATTACAGCTCGCTCTATTCATGCAGTGATATATTAGTGATATACGAGACTCCTATTATATTTATTTCAACCCTCGCCATCTTCTCATTCATATATCAATATATTAGTCTTTTATTTTTCTTTTTTCAAATGGCGGTGGTCTAGACGCTGTTAAAAAGTCTGGCAACCTCAGAGGTGTGAACTGCACGCAGGTGATTTCAATAATCTGAATGTGGAGCTCAGAAAATCCACATAAGCAGCTGCGTAACCCGACTCTGAATACCAGGAACTTTCCCAGCGTAAATACTGACGCAACCTTTGGACTTAAGTCTCAGACTCTGAATACGGTTATTGTAGTGAAAGTGTGTAGTTTTTGTGTATAAGTTGCACTGTGTTAATAAATTGCCCTGCCTCTTTCTTTCTGTCTTTGACTCCTCCCCCTTCAGATGAATATGCTAATGAGGCTACAGGAAGCTGCTAACTACTCCAGTGCCACTCAGAGCTGTGACAGTGACAGCGCCAGTCACCATGACGACGTTCTAGACTCCTCCCTCGAGTCGGCCCTTTAAGCCCCACACCCCACCCCCACCCCCCCATGAGGAAGCAGGAAGTGCTAGCTTTCGTCTGATTGGATGACGGCAGAATAAACACAAACACTGGTGAAATGTGCAATTAGAAACGGATTCCACTTGCGGCCAAATTGTTTTCATTGACAAACAAACAAACAAACAAACAACTGGAAGTTTTGTTTCTTGTTTCTTTTTTTAAGTTCGGTTAGCATTATCGTTGTTAATTACACGAGCCGGAGTGTTGTTTCTCGGTCGACGTGTTCGACTCCGTGGTGCTGCTGTGGTGCCAAAATCCGTTTACGTTTGTACGCCAACAAGCACAAGCGGGCCTCGTCTCATTTCCGCTACTGTGAATCCACTTCGTCAGCACTAGCGACGATCTAAACGATGAAGCGTCCATCTTCTTTCACACCTGAACTGAAGCGTAACACACCGCGGTGTTTTCACTTTCATTCGACTGCCTGCAGTTCCCTTTTTATCCACCAGGAGCGGCGGAGTGCTGGATGATTATTACACGGAGTGGAACGAGGGGACGAGTCTGATTATGGTGCTTCAATGCTGCCTTAAATGTGCTGAGCTCTAGTGGACTTCTGCAAATTTTAAGAAAATGAAAAAGGCCTTGTCTTTTTTCAGAGAGGACGGAAATGTAAATCAAATAAATGCCACGTTTGCATATTTTTATTTTTGTTACCTCACAAGTGAGTGTTCGATTTCGGACGCAGCGTTATACAAACCGGTGCGTGTGTATAATAAACCAGATGTAATATGGAATTTATGGAATCCCAGTTGAGCTGGGACGAACTGAACTCTGAGGACGAGCACAAATAAGACAAGTTGCTTTGCTAGCATGCTGTTTTTACTTCTGTCGTCTGTGTGTGTGTGTGTGTGTGTGTGTGTGTGTGTGTGTGTGTGTGAGGTTCAAAATTTGAAGTCTTGCACATTTTCAGATTTCAGATTCATTCTACCGAGAGAGAAAACAAAATATTGGAATTGTTCACTAGCAAAAAAAAAAAAAAAAAAATTGTAAAGTTTAATATTAATGCTAATGCTAAAGGCTAATGTTGCTATAAATCCACAGTCGGTGGATGAATTATGATGATTATCAGAGTTGTTTCGAGTAGAACCATAAAAATGTCACAAGCCTGTCACGTTAAACAGCGTTAAAGCACTTTTCGTTTAAAACACACTGTACATGACGCCTTTTTTTTTAAATCATAAGGTCACAGCTTCATTTTATCAGGAAAAATAAATCTGAATGGTTTATAAATGTAAAAAAAAAAATCTTTATAGTTTATGAAAATGATTTATAAATAAAAATGATCTTTACAGTTTAAGGTGCAGAATTGTGTAAAAATCGGTGCTTTATTATTTCAGAAGTTCAGACTGTACATCAAACCCTGCTGACTGTAAACGTAGGAAATGTACGTTAATGCAAAATGTCCGATTTTTTACATTTTTTCCCCCACAAGCCCAAAACGGCCCGCTTATCTCCGCTCCTGTAAAAAGTCCTATTTTTGAGGTGCCAATACTTCTTTTTTTTAAACGTATTGTAATGAAAGATGACAAAAGTCTTAAATCTAAACTGAAAATAAAACCCTCTAATGAATCAGATGTAAGAAAACTCCAACGTTACGTCACTTTGAGGAACTAAGAAGGTGCCAATAATCAGATTCAGTATATTCACGATAATCTTATCACTACCTCAACCCCACAACCACCTATCACTACCCCACATCATTTTACAAATATTACAAGAATGTCCCATAATTCTACTCAGATATCAACGACAAATAAACGTAAATAAACAGAAATATCATAAATATCATAAATATGGAGATAAAAGTGTAGAGAACGATCCGAGAGGAGAAGTTTAGCTACGGCAACGTGCTCAGCGGGCATGCTGCCTTATTTTACTAAAAATATTTACATTTTATTTAAAACTACACAAAAATATTTACACACAAAACGTCAAAAAAAGTTTAATAAAGATTTTTTTAAAAAATGTTCACGAGAGTAAAATGAAACTTCACAGCATGTTGAGAAAATAATGTATTAATAAAAGTAAAAATAAATATCAATTCTATAGATTAAAAAAAAAAAAAAAAAATAAATAAATAAGAATGCTTATGATATTTCCCTTCTTTTATATTTTCTTTTACACGGTGAGGAAAGAAGCAAAACGTTTAAAAAATAAATCTGAAATTTATAGTCATTAGTAGAAACGTGTTCGGGAAATGAACACAAAAGTCTATTCATGAGAAGTGAGGAAACAAATCAGCGTAAAGTTTTAAAGTTGTTTTTTTTTTTTTTTTTAAGGAAAAAAAAGTGAAATGCTGCCGTGTGTTTAACATTTTAACATCCAGGAGGTTTAATTCGTTCAAATAAATCAAAAGGTTTAAATACAAATGCAAAAGGTGCTCTCAGTAAGCGGTGCTTTCCAGATAAAATAAATCAAATGAATTTTATAATAATAATAATAATAATAATAATAATAATAATAATAATAAGTGTGTCGAGGTGTTAAAGAAGCGGCTCGTGCAGTAACAGATTTGCTGCATGCTGGAATTTGACATAAAACTGGACGATAAATTTCTAAAGTTACAAAGTTTTTTTCTTTTCCCCGGATTTGTTTACAAACAAAACAAAACAAAAAATCTGTAAAGGTGCAGATCGCCAAAATCCTCCAGGTGCTAATGACCTTTGACCTTTCCCACAGTGCTGTTCCTGAACTGTAACATTCGGATCAGTTCTCTGCTTTTTCGAAGCCGTTTCTTCTGCATCGTGTCGTTTTGCTCCGCACAGAACGTTTTTTTAACAGTTTAAGTGAAATTGTAAATGTTTCCTGCACATTTTTTTTTTTTTTTTTTTTTTTTAAGATGCAATCAAACTCGCGCTTTTTTCCTGATCTGTTCTCTGTAAGAATAAAACCTCACCAGTTATTTCAGTCGGATATTTTACTGTGATGTCTGCAGAGGAAAGAAATCGCTTTAAATAGTTTTGGGTTAAATTTATTCAAAAAATTTATACAAAGGTGCAAAATGATACAAAGCATTCCTGCTTTAATTTAATATGATATTTACGTTTTTCACATTTTTAACTTTCTTTAATTCGTCTTTAATAAAATCTTTTTAATCCCCAAATTTCATATGAAGCAAAGCAACAACAAAACTAATGAAGCTTTTCTTTTTTTTTTTTCTTTTTTTTTAAAAATGTGATTAAAATTTGCACAACTTTTACATATTTTCTTTCAGATTTGTTCCTAAAATTATAAAATATAAAGTCGAGCCCCTGGATAAAAATTTTATTTTCAACTCTTCCAATAGTCTTAAACACTCATTGTAATTTTTTATGCTTAAATATTTTTCTTTTTTTTTTAAATTAAATTGTGGCTGGGTTTTGTAAAAAAGTTTGTAAAGTTTACTTTCTACTCAAAATTCTACTGAAAATCTTTGTGCCAGAAATCAGTGTTTGATTTCTGAAACCATTTAACATTTTTAAAGAAAAATAGATAAGTATTCTTCCCCAGAAAGAAGTTTTTTTTTTTTTTTCTTTTAGGAAAGAGGAATATCTAAATGTGATTCAACTTTAATGTTAGCTGCTAAATAAAGTCACCTTCAGGAGTTTAAGGAACTGAAATGACAGGAATGTGATGATTATTCAGTAATTCTTGTAGATTTCAGACGATAAAAACGTTAAATATCACAAAGCTGTCAGGCTAAAAATCACGTGAAAGCACTTTAACACTGAAACTCACTTCATGATGTTCAGCTTCTCGGCTTTCTTTCATTCAGTATCTCTGTGAGTAAATAGATTCCTTGCATGCACTGTAATTTCTGTAAAAAAAAAAAAAAAGAAAAAAAGAAAAAGAAATCTAAGCTGCCAGAAAAGCTAAAATTGACCTGGATTGGATTTTTGACCTTTAGTGACCTTTCCAACCTCGAGCCAGTTAAAGTCTCGATCATTTTCTAATTTACATCAAAATTAATTCCATCTTCACCGTTCAGTTATTCTGATTATTTCTGTTCCACAAAACGTTTAATTCGTTTCAACTGTTAAAAGTCGAGTCTTGTCTAATGTAAAATAATAATAATAATAATAATAATAATAATAATAATAATAATAATAATAAAGTTGCTCTTTATTGTACTGATCACGTGTCGATGCTCTTCTTGTCTTGTTTTTTGTTTCGTTTGATTTTGTTGTGTCGTTGCGTCTCGGTGCGAGTGTAACATTTATTACGGTTTGTTTTCGGCGCGTAAATGTTTTATATTTTGTACATTTGTAAGTAACATATCATGTAAATAATAAGAGACTGCGATTTAAAATCATCTGGAGAGTTTTGTAGTCTTTGTAAAATCAGAATAAATGGAGTTTGGTGTCACCTGAAATCTTCTTTCTGCTTCGTTCATTCGTTCATTTGTTCATTTATTTTTCATCCTTCTACTGAAATGATCTTCTGCAATACAGCAGTTAATGAAAAATGGGTTTAATGTAAACATTTCAACATTTAAATACATTTAAAAAGAATGAAAAAAAGAAATAAAAAAGGAGGTAAATAAATAAAATGAATACAAAACGAAATTAAAACATTTTTTAGCTTTTTGTAATTATTTGTTTTGTATCTTTTTTTTTTTTATTAAATTAATAAGAACTGATTTCTTTGAGCTGTTAATGAAAAGTTCATTTAATTTAGATTTATACAGCATTATTGTGTTTGAAGTTTAAACATTTTGATTATAAAAAATCTTATATATATATAAAATATTGGAGAAAATTTAATTCTGGAAATAAAATGATTGTGATTCTTTCTTTCTTTCTTTCTTTCTTTCTTTCTTTCATGTTTTAATTAGATATTGTTTTAAACAGCTCCAGTTCTCACATCGCTCTGTGTTTACATTTTTTTTTAAAGATTTTAAATTATTTTTAGACACTGAAAAATATTGTAACTGCCGTAAATGTAACCTTTTAAAATTTAAAAAAATTATGTAAAAAGTCTTTAAAAAATGTAATAAAAACTAACTGAATAAATGATGGTTAATAAATGAATAAAATGAGTTTAAAAAGTTACTTTTTTTTAAAATTATCTAAATCTCATTTTTATTTGTTAAAAATATCATTTAGGAGCAAAGTGTAAATTTAAGAGAAGTAAAATTTTTGAGTATCTAATTAAGTTGAAAAGTATAAAATAAAATCATTTTAAACATTTTTATACACATTTGTGTTAAAAATGATTCAATTAAACATACTACAATATTTTTATTTTTTTTTTATTATTACACACTTCAGTTCACTCTCCAGTCCAGCTGATGGCAGTAACACACAGGTTTTCCACCACAAGCCAGCGTATAAAGAGGAAGAACTTAGTGTGTAAGTTGTGTGAGTGTTTTGTGAAAGTGTAGAAGCTGCTGATGCGTAAGAGAGAGGAAACTGCGTCCTCCACCTCCGATAGGTCAGTGAGGCGTGGGCTGTGATTGGCTGAGAGATGGCTACGGGCTCGTGTGTTGACTTTGACGTTAGTGACTGCAGCAGTCGGTGTGCGATGAGATTTCTGTGGAGATAAAATCATGAAAAACAGAAAAGACAGAAAAAAAAGAACCGTGGTGTTGATGTGGGAGAAATCTGATTGGTTGTCGTCATTCTGTCTGGTTGTAATTATCCAATCGAAATACAAATTACACTGAAGACAGTGATTCAGTCTCATGATGAAATCTGCGATTTTTACACAAAAAAAAGTATTCGAAAAATATTGAAATGCTGAAATCGGGTCGATGTTGAATTAATTAGTGTAAATATGCAGGTAAAAGTGTATAAAAGTGTATATTTTGCTTACTCTACTGGGGTTCCGTGTAATATTGTTTGGGGGCGTGGCTTGCGAGTGTGATTTGCATAAAGCGTTCCCACTTTAAACTGATGTAATTTGGAGCGTTCTGGTGGATTCTTTTCAGCAGGTCTTGTTTTGTGTTGACTTTAATGCCTGAAGCTACTGCAGTGTGAAAGGATTTGAAAGTTTTCTTGTTTCACCCTCTGTGTGTGTGTGCGTGTGTGTGTGTGTGTGTGTGTGTGTGTGTGTTGTAATGATAAATGATTTGTGAAATGATTTCAGGTCTCTTGTAAGAAATTTTTTTAAAAAAATCGAAATTGACCTAAAGCAAAGTAGCGAGCGTTGGAGTTACGCGTTTTGTTCGTACGTTAGTTAAACGTTGAAGTTTGAGTAAAATTTTCACTAATAAAAAAGAAAGTGCTGGTTAAAGGGACTTGTTTTTTATCGATTGAGTAATAATCCTCGGTGCTGACTGAAAAACATGCTTAACTTCACTAAGACCTTCTGTGTGGAAATTGTTCTCTCACTCCAGTGTGTGTTTCCGTTCACACAGACGAGGTTTTTATTTCGTTTTGTTTGTCTGAATGAAAGAGCTGAAACTTTTCTGTTTGTTGTTCAGAGGAAAAATGAATGAAATGATGAACGCAGCGGTGAATCAGCGCTGGATGATGCGATGATAGACCTGATCACAATGTTGATATTATATCACGATACACACGAGATTTCATGATGCCTGTTAGATTAATTTTTTTACAAGGAATTTCAAAATGACTGGAAGCCGCTGATGTAATGTTACAGTTTTGGACTTGTTCTTAAAAGGTTTTTCTCTTCTTCAGTGTTTAAAAATATATTCGATTTTTTTAATCAATAAATTTTTTTTTATATAAAAAATGACTATAGAAATTTTTTATTAATAATAAACAAATATATTATTAAGTTTTTTTTAAATCATAGGTTTTTTTGGAAACCCGTATCGCGATACGTATCGTCTCGCAGTCCAGTGCAGAAATGTGAAAGAATTAATACAGGTTTTTTTTTTTTTTACAATTAAAGATTTAATTATAAAATTTTTTACACATTTTTATTTTCTTTTTTCCTTTTATTTTCTGTGATGTTATTTATTTTTTATTTTCCCTCATTTATTTATTTATTATAAAAGTATAAAAAGTATAAAAAATCTAACACATATTCTAAAATTTTAAATATCAAAAATTTTAGTAATTAAATAAATCCTTAAATAACATTATTATTATTATTATTATTATTATTAATTTTTTATGCAACACTGCTATACTGCTGGCAGTTTGTTGACAGAACTATATAATGTGATGTTGTGTATCTCAGAATGTGAGGATGGTGATCGTTATGGCGTAGCGACTCGACTCGACTCGAAACATAACTAAAGTCAGATTGAATTCAACTTTTCAGCAGCTTTATATCTTTTATAATGGTTTTTATTCATTCAGTAGGTCCAGCCTCACAGTGAGTCAGTGTATTTATATTATGAAAAGCTCCATAATTATCTATTTATGTGAGAAATATCAACTCGAGCTGTTTCTGCGCTACGTCGCCAGCTTGAGTTTTGTTTACTAAAGACTGAAGAAGAATCGGCTGAAAGAGTTGAAAATGAGATGAAATTGCTATTGAATTTCGGCTCTGAACGCGGAATGGAAGCAGCAGTCTGTAAGCTCCGTGCTGATAATCTCTACGGTGGACTGGCAGGTGAAATTATAGCGCTTTCACACGTCTGCTGAGAACACCGACGCCCCCGACACGCAGGCAAACAAAAAAAAAAACACTAAAAAGTATTCCAGTGCTTCTCAGAAACCGCTTTTGTGTGTTCTAATGAGAAACTACGGCTGAAGCTATATGTGGAAAATTACAGGGTGTCGGCTCTGTCAGAGCCCACGCTAAACACACCGGGAGGAGCGATCCATCCCAACACCTGCCGGGGGGGGTGTAGGGGCAGGAGGGGGGGGGGGGGGGGGGGGGGGGGGGGGGGGGGGGGGGGGGATGGGGTAGGGGCAGGAGGGGGCGAGACTTATTATTGATCAGAAATGTTTTCCTTTTTTTAAATTTTTTTTTTTAAGTTACCATTTTCTGATATGAGTTTTGTTAAATTTGATATTAATGTTGATATTAATTTAATATTATATTAATATAACATAATTGATTTCAGTTGTAATTTAATTAATTTATTACATTTAATATTAATACTATTTATACTAATATAATATTACACACACTGACGAAATCTAATATGTTACTAGTTCATACCTGTGTGTGACTGTTGGGGATTTCTACAATGTTCTTTTTGTTTATTCACCATTAGAAACGTGAATAATATGAACATGATGAAGTGTTAATGGTGTTAGTGTTAGTTGGAGATTAGTGACGCTGATGAACATGATGAAGTGTTAATGGTGTTAGTGTTAGTTGGAGATTAGTGACTGATGAACATGATGAAGTGTTAATGGTGTTAGTGTTAGTTGGAGATTAGTGACTGATGAACATGATGAAGTGTTAATGGTGTTAGTGTTAGTT
>CM040992.1:1674860-1693433 GCA_022985145.1 Pangasius djambal
GTTGTAGGTGGTGGGGGGTCAGGTGGGGTTGTAGGTGGTGGGGGGTCAGGTGGGGTTGTAGGTGGTGGGGGGTCAGGTGGGGTTGTAGGTGGTGGGGGGTCAGGTGGGGTTGTAGGTGGTGGTAGGGGGTCAGGTGGGGTTGTGGGAGGGACCACGTGGAGTTGTAGGTGGAGGAGTTGTAGGTGGTCATTGATTGATTATGAATTGATTATGAATGACTCCTTGTCTAAGTATGAAGCAATCAAAATTATTAGTAAATTTACACCTTTTTAATTGTAATTTTGTTTTTTCCTCCCCTGTATGGCCAGTGACGTGAGTCGTAATGAATGACTGATGAACATACAGTAGTTGTAAAAATTGAGAGTTTCAGTGGTTTTATTTGTGAAATTGTTTCTATACATTTATATTTAGCTAGCTAATATAACTCACTAGCTAGTTTGGCATAGATCGCTAATTTGTGTTTGTAGTGAACTGATCATATGAAGTAAACAAATGTTTACGATAAACTAACTACAATAAGCTAACTCATTAGCTAGCATTCGTTAGTTAGTTACCTAGCTAGCTATATTCATCTGACTTGTGCTTGTGTGTAAACTGAGACTCCAGCGAGGATGCAGTGTGCTGAAGGGTAAAATCTTGATATGTGATGAAGTTGAAGAGTAAAATGTGGAGATTCTTTTATAGCTCTTTTATAGTTAAAATGATGCGAAATTTACGAAAAATGTCACAAACTCTGAAATCTGAGCTGGAGAACTGATTTGTGTGATTGATGGGGTGGAGTGAGGACTCCTGATGGAGAGAGAGGGAGAGTGTGTGTGTGTGTGTGTCCGGGTGGGGGTGACAGATGTTGTGACCCGAATAAATCACACGATCTCTTATTAGCCTTGTTAAATATCCATTACTGAGAGGAGGAGATATGGGACTCTGTGTGTGTGTGTGTGTGTGTGTGTGTGTGTGTGTGTGTGTGTGTGTGTGTTTCTGGATTGTATGTAGTATTGGAACAATATACAGGGTGTCTGAAAGTGTCAGGAACTGATGAGAGTACCAAGAAGCACTATCTCTAACCTTTCATCCCATTTTAATGCCATTTTTCTCTGTAAGAAAAAAAAAAATAAGTAGATGAATCATTAACACAAAAGCCCGTATACTGTATGTCATTTAATCCCATGGGTTCCTGACTTTTCAGACACTCTGTGTATTCATGAAGCATTAATTGTAAAATCATCTACACGGTATGTATAAAGGAGAACTTTTAGAACCATTGAGTGTTCTTTTGTGGTCCTTCTACATAAAAACGCAATCTGGTGAAAAAATGTGAAATACAATACACAAACGCTTTTGCTTCGTGACATGCAGAAAATGTTACAAAACATTTGTTGCATCTCTCTAACGCTGCTTTATCTCGCTAACGAAAAATAATCAGCAAGGTTTCGGTGTTTCAAAGCTGACTTTGTGCCAGAACTGAAAGTACATCATCACTGCACTGCAGCCATGCTACACTGAAATGCAATCACTGTCCAATCACAGCTCTGGGATCACAATCACTGTCCAATCACAGCTCTGGGATCACAATCACTGTCCAATCACAGCTCTGGGATCACAATCACTGTCCAATCACAGCTCTGGGAACACAATCACTGTCCAATCACAGCTCTGGGAACGCAATCACTGTCCAATCACAGCTCTGGGAACGCAATCACTGTCCAATCACAGCTCTGGGAACATATTCACTGTCCAATCACATCTCTGGGATCACAATCACTGTACAATCACAGCTCTGGGATCACAATCACTGTCCAATCACAGCTCTGGGAACACAATCACTGTCCAATCATAGCTCTGGGAACACAATCACTGTCCAATCACAGCTCTGGGATCACAATCACTGTCCAATCACAGCTCACCTGCAGGAGAGAAGACACTCATATCTATTGTATTGTTTGTCTCTTGTGGGTGTGGCCTGTCCAGTGTTTTTTTTTTTTTAATTCCGATGAGAAACAGTAGTAGCTATATATCACTGCTAAAGCTAACTCGTTACACACAGCTAAAATAACGCACTGATCAGTGTGAAACCTCTTTTTTTCCCACTCGACATCATTTTAGCTTCGTTCTCAGATTAGATTAGCAAAGTGAGCTAACTGTACTAGCCACGTGCACTCACCAACGATCTCTGCGACTTCCTTCCGAGCTTTAGTTTTCTGCGTAACATCTTTATACACATTTACTGAGAGTTCGTATATGACCGGATAACATAAAACCACGCTTATAAGTGCAGGTAGGAACTAAAGTTGAAAAATGTCGGACCACACGTGACGTACGATTGGAATCATTCGAGCCGGTTGTTTAGATTTGTTGCTTTATAGTTTCATTCCTAATTTGTGTAGAATTGAGAAAACAGTGTGGTGTGATGAAGCAGAGTTACAGTTACTACCACAAAGTGATTATTTTCCTGTAACGGCACGTCCCCAAGTGTTTTATTCCTCTTACACCACAGCAATTTACCAACAATTACGGTTTATTCATTTATTAAAGAACGACACGTCATGCTTTTTAATCTGTCTCTAGTTTCATTTCACGTTAAACGAGTTAGTTCCTGTTGTCACTTATGTTATAGCAGCTGTAAACACTCGTTCCCTCACCAGCCTCTCTTTATTCTCTCTCTTCAAGATAATAAGAGGGAAAAAAAACGCAGCTTGTCATTTTACTGAGAAACCGCAAATTAAGCGTAAACTCCTCGGTCCTGAAGACGCCGGAAAACGTAAAGTTCCAGCTTCACCTCTGACTGTTACAAGGCGCTGACACTGGAGACTCCTTCCATCAATGTTACATTTAACTGAAAACTTCACATCAACAATTATTTTTTAATCTGTTTATTATCAGTGGAGCGTCAGCTGTACGAGTCCCTGTGAATGAGCCTTTGCTATAGAAACCATAACGCATTAATATAAATCCGCGCTACTGTCAGAGCTGCTGTTATAGAGAATTAATCAACAGCTTCTGACCAATCAGAGTCCAGAACTCAGTAGCTATTAGTGACAGCTAGGTGATTGATAGTAGTGAGAAAATTTGTTCGCACTGTTTGTTTAATAAAAAGTGTAAATGATCCACGTGATTCAGAACAACACAAAATTCACCTGAGCTGACCTTCTAAGTGCTGCTGCTGCTGCTGCTGCTGCTGCTGCTGCTGCTGATGATGATGATGATGATTATTATTATTATTATTATTATTATTATTATTATTATTATTATATCGTGTGTGTACAGGGGTTTTAAATGGTGGTGTAATTCACAATCTGTTCTTTTCGTTGACTCACATTGCTAAGCAACAGAGAAATCCAGAGAGAGAGAGACACACACACACACACACACACACACACACACACAGATTCCTGTGTTGCCATAGCAGATACGTACACAAACCATTAATGTCATGTGACCTCCTTATCATGTGATCTAGGGAGCGCTTTCTCTTAGGGAATGCTTTGGATTTGCCCTAAATGAGACACACACACACACACACACACACACACACACACACATACACACATACACAGCAGGGTCATGTTAATGTGTTAAATGGTTAAAGGTGTTTATCGCTGCTGATAACACACAGATTACACCATCAATAACAGCTTAAACACACACACACACACACACACACACACACACACACACACGTTCTCGAGGAAACCTTTATACAATAACAAAGTTCTGTGAAAATGTCAAAAGCAAATGAAAATGAATTTATTATAAATAACTCTACAGGATTTAATCAGTCGAGCTTCAGATTCATAAGAAAATATTATGCAAATGAATATATATATATATATATATATATATGCCATTATTGAACTGTGTAATTTTGGTAAAAAATTTTTACATTTTTATGCGTGTGTGTGTGTGTGTGTGTGTGTGTGTGTGTATATATATATATATATAGGTAGAATTTTAACACAAGTTTAAACAAAGTCTTTATTAAAACACAACATTTTAAAAAATTGTATTAAAGTTAGATGCAGTAATAATAATAATAATAATAATAATATATTTCTTCTTTGGAATATCCTGTGAAGATTTGACTTTGAGCAACATCCATAAAATTAAGGACTTGTGCTTGGGTGTTTTTAAAAAAAAATAATTTAATAAAATAGTGATATTTAGAAAAACGTAACATTTCTAATGTAAAAACTCCGCCTTCCAATTTTAGGCCACGCCCCCTTCATTGCAGTTTACATTAGGACTGGAAACAGGATGTAAACATATGTTAGCATTAGTATTACAATAATGTGTCGTAGGATTATATTCTATTTTGCTTTATTTATTTATATATTTATTTATTTATCCCTCTATAGGTGAAATTGCTTTTTCCTCCTGCATTTAATATCGTGCTGTTCTCACAGCCAGATAATCCATTTCTCCAAGGATGCTGGCACACACATACACACACACACACCCAAACACACACACACGCACGCTGCAGGTGGAGTCAGGAGAGATTAATTATTGGTAAAGGCCAGGCTGAGCCTGAGAGGACGCCTGCAGGACATTTTCAATGTTTTATGAATCTAATAAGAGAGAAAAGCTTTCAAATGACACACACACACACACACACACACATTTAAAAACATGTTCGCACACCACCCACACACCCCACTGTTTAAGCTCAGGGGACGACAACAGTATCCCAGAATGCACTGCGGTTCTGAGTACAGACAACACAACACGGTGAATTTAACTGCAACAACACTGTATTATAATAATAATAATGATGATGAGAGCGAGTGGATGAAGTGGGAAAAAAAATAAAGTGAGACAAATATTTCAAATTTATTAAAACTTAAAACAAGCTGAAATGTGTTCAGTAACTGGAGTATATCAGAACCGCTACTCTGGCACTCAGAAGCGAGCTCAGGTGCGCAGTGTTTTATCTGATTATCCCTCAGATGTCCCCAGAACTTGATTAGAAGTCCAAATCTGCCAAATGTCCAAATGAAACTGATTGGACATAATTCAGAAAAACAAATACCTGTGAATACGAGGTTCCACAATTCACAGATCATTTCTGACCAAAAACCAGTCCAAGGTTCTCTGTCTAGAACTTTACTGTTGGGTTGTGATGAGGAACCCATCTGAGCACTGGTGTGGAACCGTATCTCAAGCTGGATGATGTGGCTGGATATCGGAACCATGAACGCCTGTCAAAATATCATACAATCAGGGTGTTATCATGATAGACTGAAAACCCTCCCTCGAGTGTACACAACCTTGAACCTGGACACAAAGCTAAGATCGCTTTAGAATGGCTTCACAAAGAGACCCTGAATGTCCTAGATCCCTAAAGAACCCTAAGGAGCATCACCTGAGAGCTGAAGATGTGTGAAGAGTTGTGTTGAGGAACTAATCTGGGTAGTGGAGGAGAACCATCTCTTAAACTGGCCAACGTGTTGGAATGTTGGATGTTGGACAAAAGGTGACTAATGGGCACCAACAGACTCTCTGGGAGAGCCATAACAACATCTGTCAAAAACCAACTTGCTAATACCGTCCCTACCTTTTATGGTGGCATCATACTAGAACCAGAAATGGGAGGCTCATGAAGAAAAAACACCCCTGAGTGAACTTAGACCTAAACCTAAAGCCAGGATGATGTTGGAGTGACCTAATAAAGGGCCCAAAGTGACCCAGTCTGATCAAGAACCATAAAGAACCTCACTGGAGAGCTGAAGATGTCAAGTTCTGTTGAGGGACCCATCCAGGCAGGGGAAAAGAATCATTTCTTAAGCTGGGCAATGTGGAAGAAGGCTAGACATGTGGAAAAACACAGGGAGGTGACCAAGAATTGAACCAACAGTCTGGGAGAACCGGAGGGGTGGACTGTAGAGATGAGACAACCTCCTGGAAAGAAGATCATGAAACAGGTGGTAGCAGTAACTTCAGGGTGGTAGCAGAAACTCTGCTTCATCACACGTCCCTGTCTCTCAGTATTTCACTATAACACACACAGTGTTTATTACTTGCATATTGCAGAAAGGTCCCACTCCTTTCCTTGGTCCAGATATGGTTTGTGAGGACACTGTAGATGAAGCAAGAGAGAGGAAGCAGCGGAGAGATGCTGACATTGCAGCAAGGGCAGAGCTGAGAGGGTGGAGGGTGGAGGGTGGGGGTGTGTGTGGTGCTGTGTGGTGCTGTGTGGTGCAGCTTCAGTCTTTATGCTTTTGAGGAACATGGAGAATCAAGGGCAAGCTTTATGGTAGACCACCCAGAAGAGCTGGTCTTGGGGTAAATCCCATCCCTCGTTCCTCCATCTGACTGCTGCAGTCACTGTCTGATGCCAACATCCTTGTTGGTTACCATGGAAACCAAGTCTTCTTCCAATCCTCTCTCTCTCTCTCTCTCCCTCTCTCTCTCTCTCTCTCTCTCTCTCACACACACACACACACGGGTTTCCCTGTTTTTAAAATGATCTGGTCGATACCTTCCTCCCTGACTGATTACCATCTATCTCTCTTTCTTTTTCCATCCACCTTTATCACTCTTTCCTCTTTCTCTCTCTCTCTCTTCCTGTATCGATGTCACAGCTCAAGACAAGACGAGGGTTAAATCTGCATCTGGCCAAAAATCCGTGGCTAAACATGTCCACCCAGATTCACCCAAACCACATAAACACTCATTAGGTCTCAGCAGGCGGCAGGCTGGAGCCTTCTGTCTTACTCCTGGCTGTAATAAAGCTGTACAAGAGAGAGACAGACAGAAAGAGAGAGTGAGACTTGGTGATTATGTAACATAGCTAACAGGCAAATCTCACCAGCTCTGTGTGAGGGCGAGATAAAAGAAAGAAGTGGATAAATAGATGGACATGCATTCGTTTTAAGAAATGATAGTGTGGATAGCAAATCTAAATAAATATTCCGAGTTCATCCAAGAGAGTACGGGATTAGAATAAAAGGCGTAAAAAAAATCCACAGCTCAAATTCACAGCAGGACTTTGTGATGATTGTGACTGCTAGCATTGTTGAAATAGACCAGGAGGTAATCGGTAACGTGGGTGGAGCGGTGGTGCAGCGGGTAGCATTCCTGAGCTCAGGTTCCTGATTTTGGGTGCTTAGAAAAGCTCATTGTGTCACAGTGATGTAGTGTTTGTTTTACTGCTAGAAACCAATGCAGGGAAGTGTGGACAGCCAATCAACATCCCAAAACCTGTGTCCAGAAAAGAGTACAAAAGACATTAGATGCTCTGTGAGCCATGGGTAGAGCAGCTGAAGATGAGACTAAAGCCATATTATGGAGCAAGATATTTTTTTCGCCAGGTTTGTCATGTTCTCCCCCTGTCTGTCTGGGTTCTTCCAAGTTCTCTGGTTTCCTTCCACTTCCCAAAACACCAACCAGTAGGTACGGTGGCTTTGCTAAATTGCCCCTAGGTGTGAATGAGTGGTGCTTTGTGATAGAAAGGCATGCCTTCAAGAAGCATTCCTGCCTCATGCCCAATATTCCGCGGATAGACTCTGGATCCACTGCTATCTTGATCAGGATAAAGTGCTTCCTCAAGATAAATTAATGACTACATTTAGAAGAAGGGAATGAAAGCAATTCAGTTGTGTATGAAAAGAAAAATAGAGATGGCAGCAGGACAGCAGAGTTGTCCTGCAATTTTTTTCTCTCAGAGATCACTGAGTCAAAGAGACAGCAGAGTGAGAAAGACAGACAGGCAGACAAGAGAGACAGACAGGTGCAGTCATCTGCCATCTGTGATATATTTGCCCATATTTGCTTTATTCAGATGTTTATGCAAATGAGGCAAATGACTTTGCTGTAGATGTCTCACATCAAATGTGACTCTGTTGGACTGTATTGAGGATGGAGTGTGTAGAAGAAGGGATGTGTCAAGGATGGGGTGTATCGAGGACGGAGTGTATCAAGGACAGGGTGTATCGAGGCTGGAGTGTATCGAGGTTGAAATGTACTGAGGTTGGAACGTATTGAGACTGAAGTGTACTGAGGTTGGAGTGCGCTGAGGTTGGAATTTATCGAGGCTGGAGTATATCGAGGACGGGGTGAATCGAGGATGGAGTATATCGAGGACGGGGTGTATCGAGGGTGGAGTGTATCGAGGATGGAGTGTATTGAGGACGGGGTGTATCGAGGACGGAGTGTATCGAGGACGGAGTTAATCGAGAACGGGGTGTATCGAGGGTGGAGTATATCGAGGACGGGGTGAATCGAGGACGGGGTGAATCGAGGACGGAGTGTATCGAGGACGGGGTATATCGAGGACGGGGTGTATCGAGGATGGAGTGTATCGAGGACGGGGTGAATCGAGGATGGAGTGTATCGAGGATGAAGGGTATCGAGGAAGGAGTGGGACGATGGAGTGTATCGAGGATGAAGGGTATCGAGGAAGGAGTGGGACGATGGAGTGTATCGAGGACGGGGTGAATTGAGGATGGAGTATATCGAGGACGGGGTGTATCGAGGACGGGGTGAATTGAGGATGGAGTATATCGAGGATGGAGTGTATCGAGGATGGAGTGTATTGAGGATGGGGTGAATTGAGGATGGAGTGTATCGAGGATGAAGGGTATCGAGGACGGAGTGAGACGATGGAGTGTACTGATGGATTCACTGTGCTGTGTCTCATAAACACACGCTCCTTTAAAAACACTAATTACCACTAATGCAGATCTGCGAGCCTTAATGACAGTTATGCTAATTGTTTTATTAATTTGAGGCGCAGATGTTTCCGTGTGGACTCACGATTTCAGATGAAGTGCTCATTCATCAGATCAGATCAGAGATGAGATGAGTTTAGTCATAGTGGATTGGGAAACAACCGATTAGCATGATCATCTGTCAAATTAGCGTTAGCTTTTTTAATTTAAATACACCTAATGGTGCTGTTATTGTGTTTTCAGTGTTGCTAATTCCTTGTCTACAGTAAAATATTGCAGAAAACTATCAATAAACACCAAGACACGATACAAACACTGCTAATCACCCACCAGTCAGCTCCGGTTTACATCACATCTTCATTTTCTTTATGTTTTAATTAATAACATGTAATAATTTTATTATCCGAATACTTCCCTAACCATCATATGACAATAAGATGTATATACTCGATTCTGGAATCTGGAGGAATCCCTGAGAGCAGGTTACACATTAACTAGAGGTCTGGTAAGCTCCGCCTCATCTCTCCTGTCATTGGTCGCCTTGATAAACCATTCACACTCATTTCTGCACTGATTGGTTGGCAAAAATCTAAATATTAGCAATGAACTGCAGTGAATCTGTATTTCCATACACACGTGTGTGTGTGTGTGTGTGTGTGGAGATTGAGAGAGATCCTGCTGTTGTAACCTCCCTCAGAAGATGCAGGGGGCCGTGATGATTCACCCAGTAACAAACACACACACACACACACACACACACACACACACACACACACACACACACACACACACACACACACACACACACACACACACACACACACACACACACACACACACACTCTCTCTCTCTCTCTCTGTATGTTATAGAATATTTCTTAAACATTAAAACATTAAATATTACAATAGAGCATAAAGACGGACAGAAGAAGTAGAAAGATGGAATGTAATGAATAAATATATAGTGTAAAAAAAGAAAGGAAGAAAGAGTGTAGAGAATATGTAGAAATAAAAAATGGAAAGAAAGAATGTGTTAAATAAATAAATAAATCAAAGAAAGAAAGAAAAAAAAGTAAAACGTAAGAAATGTAGAATGATAAATTGCAAAATCTTAATAAATAATTAGGAAATAATGTATAAATAAAATGAATGTAAAAGGAAAATAATGGAAAGAGAAAGAAAGAAAGAAAGAAAGAAAGAATAGAAAATGCAAAGCAGCATTGAGTAATAATGAAAAAGACTTCCTGTTAGAGACATTTCTCCACACGTCTCATGGTTAAATCGTTAACTGAAATAACACTAAAAAGAAACGGAAGGGTTCGACAGCGAGTGCGTGACCACGAGCTCCGAGACGTCGCACAGCGAGAGCTGCGTTTTAAGGCTCATTCCAGACAGAGAGCACAACCAAACACCGGCAATCAGCCATCGACCGTAAATCATCCACGAGCTACTGAAGGATACACTCCCCTGATTGGGCGCACTCTGTCGCTATGGAAACGCCTGAAATGATCGACTCCTCTCTTTAGATGTCCAAGTTCCTCTGTGAGAACCTGAACCTGTCCACAAAACGTCTTCACATGTAAGGAGTCAGGATTTCATCTATTCTTACGATAGTGTACTGAAATTGACTTCAGCTCTACTTAAAGACCTGCACGTGTCTCTCAGTGTACTTTCAGCAACTTGCACGTGTCTCTCAGTGTACTTTCGGCAACTTGCACGTGTCTCTCAGTGTACTTTCGGCAACTTGCACGTGTCCCTCAGTGTACTTTCAGCAACTTTCACGTGTCTCTCAGTGTACTTTCGGCAACTTGCACGTGTCCCTCAGTGTACTTTCAGCAACTTTCACGTGTCTCTCAGTGTACTTTCGGCAACTTGCACGTGTCCCTCAGTGTACTTTTGGCAACTTGCACGTGTCCCTCAGTGTACTTTTGGCAACTTTCACGTGACCCTCAGTGTACTTTCAGCAACTTTCACGTGTCCCTCAGTGTACTTTCAGCAACTTGTCTTACAATTTCAGACAATTTCGAGGACATGCTGTAGATCTGTATTGTTTCAGTGTTGCGATGTACTCGAGACGTAGCTCATGTTCCGCGTGGTCTGGTTTCTGATCACACACTCGCTGTTCTGATGGTTGTTTTACTGAAACATGTTCTCTTTTGGTCAGACGTTTTAAAATCCAAAAGGCAAGCTGCTGAAATAATCATTTAATCAAAAAATGTCCCAATTTAGATAGATAGATAGATAGATAGATAGATAGATAGATAGATAGATAGATAGTGTTATTAATTCCAGAGGGAAATTCACAGATTAAAGCGGCAATCCACATGTGTGCAAGCAAGAGTATTCAGAATAACAAACATATTGAGTAAACGTGTGTAAAATACAGTATAGTGTAGGATATAAAGCGAGTACAGCCTTACACACGTCTTCATGGCTGTAAGCGGGACGTGTGGAGGAGGATTAGTAAAAACAGACACATGGTCAGAACGCGAAAACGTTTCAGCTTCTTCTTTCTGTTGGCTATTACGGCACGTTTACGTCCGTCGCTTCCGCTATTACTGTCAAATGAACCACTTCTCAGCTCCTCCACATGGAAAATAAAGGGAATAGAACGTGATGAGGAGAGACGTGACACCGTGTGACGCATGACTGCTTCGTTTTCTAAACCAGTGATGTGCTTCTTCAAGCGAAAGCGCTTCCTTTCACTCCGTGAGTCCGACATTTCTCTGAAACATTTTCTTTTTTTTTTATCGAGGAAAAACGTTTACCAAAATGTCTCCAAAAATCTCGTTTAAAGCGTAATGGCCATGGCATCGTCAAAAGCAAAACTGACCGTACTCTCTGGGTGGGAGGGGCATACTCTCTCTCCCCTGTCAATCACAAGGGCACCAGCCAATCGTAGGCATGGAGGAAATGAGCCCTTTTTAGCAAAAGCTTCCAATATAAGCTTCCAATATTTTTCATACTTAGTTTCTATTATATATATTTTTTCAGATAGCCTTTAAGAACGCCTTTGAGAAAAGAAGAAGGTACTGAGATCATTCTCATGGCTGCGACAGGAAGCTGTCGCAAGGTTGCGATGGACTTTAACAGGAAGCATGGCGAGCACATCACACACCACACTGTCACCAAACCTATTAACAGATTCAGAAAGACTGGACGTGTTGAGGACCAACCGAGAAGCGGACGTCCACCAACACGAATCCACTGCTGAAGACACGTCCCACGTGGCCCCAGTAGAAATGCCTCTTCTGCTCTAAAGTTGTTGTTTTTTTTTTTTTTTGCAAATATCATACTGTTCGACATTCAGTAAGATATTTAAATGTTATTTTAAGCCCAACTGAACAGAAGTTAAAAGTCTCTCTCTCCCCCTCTCTCTCTTGCTCTCAGTCTCTCCGTCTCTCTCTCTCTCTCTCTCTCTCTCTCTCTCTCTCGTTTTTTTTTAATGCAGAATGCTGAGTGATCACTTGACTTAATGTGAGATGGCGGTGAGCAGCTCCATCTTTTGTGTTTCCTCTCCTTTTACAAACGAAGTGGCTGAATTGACTGAGAGATCTGATCTCGTCCAGGTTTCTGCCGCTTGTCACTGATCTTTGATCTCGATTTATTCGCCAAATGTAAAAGTCTTAAAAAACTAAACACAGCAGTGAAGAGGATGTGGTCCAGCAGAGAAGGCCATAAAGCTTCCCTCTAATATGATTAATAAAAAAAAGAATTACAATAATAACAAAAAATATTAACATACATATGGCAAAAATAATAATAATAATAATAATAATAATAATAATAATAATAATAATAATAATAATAATAAAGAAACATTTTTATTAATTGATCAAAAGTAGCACTTATGACACACAACTGCCAGAAAATGTCAGAATGTTCATGTGTGTGTGTGTGTGTGTGTGTGTGTGTGTGTTTGATGTGATGCTTCACACGTCGTGCCATTTTCTCCACCTTCCTCTTTAGGGTAAAAAGAAAAAGTCACCGTTTGCATTATTTATAGCAGCACGTCGCAGGTCAGAGGAAGGCTCTAGAATATTCCTCCCCGTCAACTTTAGCGTGATCATGAGCGGGTTAGAGTACGGGTGACTGGGGCAGTGACCGCTGTCTACGCTCTTTAAAAAAAAAAAACAAGGGTTCTTTGGTTTGTCACCCCTGAGGAGCACTTTAGAGTTTCCTTTTTAGATAATGCTCTAAGTAGAACCCCTGCAGGAAGCTAAGAACCCGTTTTTTTAGAACCTTACAGTAGAGCGTTTCCCTATTACTGTACCAGTGACCCTCCCTCCTTAGAAAATTAACAATCCTTCATCTAAAGAACCCTTTAGAAACCCTTTTCTAACTACAGCAAACACCCTGAAGGCTTTCCCTTTTAGAAAAGGTTCCAAGTAGAACCCTAGAGTAGCTAGGAACCCAAAGATCTCAAGAAACTACACTGGGCCAGACTCACCCAAACTGGACAGCTGAAGATTAGAAGAAAAAAAAAATCACCTGGTCTTTTTCCACTCTTCAGCTGCCCTGTGTGTGAGAGTCTGTGCCCATGATAGCCTGAGATTCCTGTTCTTGGCTGACAGGAGAGGAACCTGATGATCTTCTGCTGTTGGAGCTCATCCACCTCAAGGTTCGATGTGTTGTGTGTTCTGAGATGCTTTTCTGCTCACCACGGTTGTACAGAGTGATTATTTGAGTTACTATAGACCTCTTGGCAGCTCAGACCAGTCTGGTCATTCTCCTCTGATCTCCCTCATCGATGAGGTGTTTCAGCTGCAGACTCTCCGCTCACAGGATGGGTTTTGTTTTCCGCACTATTCTGTGTAAACTCTAGAGACTGTTGTGTGTGAAATCCCAGATCAACAGCAGTTTCTGAAACTCAAACCAGCCCATCTGGCACCAACAGCCACGCCACGGTTAAAGTCACAGAGATCACACTTCTACATTCTGATGCTTGATGTGAACATTAACTGAAGCTCTTGATCTGTATCTGCAGGAGTTTATGCGTTGTGCTGCTGCCACATGATTGGCTGATTAGATAACTGCATGAACGTGCAGGTGTACAGGTGTTCCTAATAAAGTGGACGGTGAGCGTAAATGCTCCTTTCGCATTTGCGTGACTCTTTATCTGAGGAAGGGATTGTTTTCTAAAATAATCAAAGCAACATGGATGCCGTCGTCCATAAACACCTCCAAATCCCACCTCACCTGCTGCTAATTTACCGTAAAATGATGTCCATTCCACAGCTGAGGTGAAGAAACAGGTGAGAGAAGTATTTATTAAGCATTAAATTCAAAATCACAGCAATTTAATGGCATCTGTCACCTTTAGCCTCTGCGATTTGAATGCTTGGTGCATAAAAAATTCATGTTGCCTTGCTAATGGGGAACACTGCGGATTTGTAGCAACCTCGCTAACAATGTAATAGACTCGAGGTGGCTTTTATCATTTCCTGAACCTTAAGGAACCTCAATAAGCAGCCTAGCTAGCAGCCAGGACTCTATTAACGACATCACAGTGTCAAAAAAGTCATAAAAGCAGTGATATAACACCATTTTAATATCCGGAATGATGCTGTTCTATTGTGTCTCGCTTCGCCTCATTGTGGATTAGACGAATGGAAAACCATGAAAATGGAGTTTCAGATCGAAATGGCTTCTGAGTGACGGCAAAATAATGGGGCGATTTTGTGACTCTAGAAAATGAAAGTCAAAGCTGAGGAGCATGGTGGAAACATGAGCAGGAAGAGTGTAACAGAGCAGATGTGATTAGCTGCTGAGAGAACATCTAGAAGGAACATCTAGAACCCAACTCGCAATGAAGAACCAGTTAGCAGCTCTGCGTCTCCTAAATGTCTCCTAAAATGGCCAGGCTTCTAGTAAAAAGACTAACTGTATATGACATGTAGTGTTTATTATTCCCTTTATGATCCATCTGGACACATGATCTCTCCTTATGCAACCAATTAAATAAACACTAGCAATTCCAAACTTTGTGTTGGTGTTGTACTTGTGTGTGTCTGTTGAGAATTGTTTAGAGCCAGATTACTAAATTAGGATGTTGATGTTTGTTTGAGTTTGTTGTTTTTTGGATTTTGGCAGTGAATGTTAGTGTTTGATGAAGGAGGTTGGTGTTTGGTTACATTTGATGGAGATGTTTCTTGGAGGATGTTTGTAGGGAGAATGTTAGTGTTTGTCAGAATTTTATAGGGAGTGTTGGTGTGTGATTAAGTTTGACGGAGATTGTTGACACTGGCTAGGGAATATAGGTGTTTCTTGGTGGATGTTGGTGTTGAAACGTTGGTGTTTGATGGAGAATGTTGGTGTTTGGTAATGAATGCTGGTTTGTCTGAATTGTTTGTTCTGTTACTGCCTACTGGAGCTTGAGCAAAATAACATGTTGGTGTTTGATGTGTAGTATTATGGTAAGTTTAATAGGGAATGTTGAATTTGAAGAAGGTGTTGGTGTTGACTAGAGGAATAGTGATGTTTTGGTGGATGCTGGTGTTGGAATTTGATTTAGCATTTTGATGTTTGATTGAGAATGTTGATGCTTATTGGAGTTTTTGGTGGATGTTGGTTTAATGTTGGTGTTTACTTGTGATGGGTTATGGGTTGGTGTTTATTGTTTTTGATAAGATAGTGTTGTTGTTTGTGAGAATTGATGTTTGTTGGTGTTGGATAAAGTATTCTTGTTTCTTGGTGGATGTTGGTTTAAAGTTGGTGTTTACTGGACATGATGGAGAGTGCTGGTGTTCAAATTAAGAATGCTGGTGTTTGTTGTTTTTGATAAGAGATGTTGGTGTTTGATTATGAATGTTGATGTTTGTTGGTGTTTCTTAGTGGATGTTGGTGATAAAGAATGTTGATGGAGTATGATTGTGTTTCTTGGAGAATTTCGGTTATTGATTGAGAATGTTGGTTCTTGATGGGTAATGTTGGTGTTTATTGGTGTTTAATGGAGAATGTTGGTTTTTATTGGTGTTTAATAGAGGGTGTTGGTGTTGGAGAATTGGTTTTGAATAGAGAATACTGGTGTTTCTTGGTTTGATTTATTGGATAATATTGGAATGGTGTTTGTTGTATTTGATGGTGAAAGTTGGTGTTTGTTGGAGGTTTGTTAATTAATTTGTTTTTCTTGAGATATTTATAGCTTTTTCTTACCCCATGAATGATTAATACACTCCTCGTCCATTACTCTTCCTTCATGTGTCATTTAGATTCTAATTTCAGACATGCCATAGCATCAAATGCTCTCAGATGTTAGAAGAAATTTAAATGTGCCACGTATCATGAAGTTCTGCTAATAGGCAATTTTGATCCAATTATAGACTTATCTCTGCCGTAATGAGAAATCAAACAGGGTCAACTGAAGAGCGTTTTAATGGGTACTAGCACTCACGCTTTAGCACTTTGGCTCCAGTCTACGGTGAAATGAGAACAAACACAGAGAGTGGTACAATCTTTAGGACCGCTGGTCGATCCTAAGTGACCTTTGTATCTTGAATGTATAATCATATCTCCAAGGTCACTTTCAACTACAACAAAAGATCTTTACATTGAATAACATGAAGCTGAGTTTGCTAGCAGAGTCAAATAATTGATTATATATTTTCCATAGTAATATTTAATTTGAAAATTTCTCATCTTTTGAATGTTGTGTCATAAAGAAATCCGCAGAACCTTTCCACAAGCTGCATAACATCTTTTCAATGAAATATAGAGATATAAACCCAAAAGCTAGCTAAATTTAGCTACATACACAATTTAATGTTAAGCCATAGCAATATTGCTAACACTGGCTAGCAATAATACTGTAATACTGTAAATAAAATGATTATATAAAATATGACTTTACATATAGAAGCTTAAATCAAACATCTGTAAGTTCATATATAGAAGCTTAATACATACATACATACATACATACATACATACATTTATATATAAATGATGTGATTTTTATGTGCTACAGTTTAAATATAATATGCTTCACAACATCACAGTTTGATACAAATGAAGCGAAGTGTGGAAATAGGATATAAAAAGGTTGTGCTAATGCATGACAAAGCCTGGGGGATTAGTGTGCTTTATTCGGATTTATTTTAACGAGCTGTCATGTTTGTTCCTGGAGCACTCGGATTGTATTGTATTGTAAAACGAGACACTTTTGCTCTCACACACATCCTTATTTTGTTCCCTATGTAGTGCGCTGATGTAGGGAACAGGGAATCATTTTAGAGGCATTTGGAAGACATGCCGAATGTTTCCGTCTTTTCTAAACCACACTGCAAAAAAATGATACCTTAGCAAGCGACCATATCTTGAATGTGGTCAAATGTATCGAATATTTCTTTCGATCTGCCCACAGAACATGACTATTTCAAGCTTGAAATGAATAAAAAATGTTAAAGGTTAAGGGATTTGACCTCATGATCTTCAAATCAGTAGCCCGATGAGATTCTTCATCAAACACTATCTTCCCCTTTAAATACCATTAAACACCAACATTCTCCATCACACACCGACATTCTCCATCACACACCAACATTCACCATCAAACCCCAACATTCTCCATCACACACCAACATTCACCATCAAACCCCAACATTCTCCATCACACACCGACATTCTCCATCAAACATGAACATTCACCATCACACACCAACATTCACCATCAAACACCAACATTCTCCATCACACACCGACATTCTCCATCAAACATGAACATTCACCATCACACACCAACATTCACCATCAAACACCGACATTCTCCATCAAACACCGACATTCTCCATCAAACACCGACATTCACCATCAAACATGAACATTCTCCATCAAACACCAACATTCTCCATCAAACACCAACATTCTCCATCAAACACCAACATTCTCCATCACACACCAACATTCACCATCAAACACCAACATTCACCATCAAACACCAACATTCTCCATCATACACCAACATTCTCCACCAAACACCAACATTCTCCATCAAACACCAACATTCACCATCAAACACCAACATTCACCATCAAACACCAACATTCTCCATCATACACCAACATTCTCCACCAAACACAAACATTCTTCTTTACACACCAACATTCACCATCAAACACCAATATTCTTCATTACACACCATCATTCACTATTAAACACCAACATTCTCCATCACACACCATTAAACACCAATAAACTAACCTATAGATGAAGCACATTATTGGAGCTCAGGTTCTGAATGGATTTTTTCAGCAGCAGTGTTAATTCAGTTCTGTAGCTGGATAAATTTGTCTTTGTCGCAGTAAATGCATTTCAGAGTGAAGCCATGATATGTGAAGTGCCTCTTCATCACAACTGTTCACTTTTACACCCTTATACGGCTTTATGAATGTTAATAATACATAATCTCTTCTTACAAACAGCGTTTTTAGTGAACTGCTCGTTTAAAGCAAAGTGGGCTGTACATCTACTGAAAACCTCAGTGGGAAATGAAATATCAGAACAATATCGCACTACAGTCACGAAGCCAGAGAGATATCTGAGTCAGGTGGGGCATTGCTGAATTTAAGTAAGATGATTTATCAGCTTCATTAAAGGACATATACAGTATACATATACAGTACACTGTACATATACAGTAGAGTATAAACATACGGGACACATATAGAGCATAAACATAAGGTATACATATAGAGCATAAACATATGATATACATATAGAGCATAAATGTACGGTATACATGCAGAGCATAAACATATGGGACTCATATAGAGCATAAACATAAGGTATACATATAGAGCATAAACATACGGGACACATATAGAGCATAAATGTACGGTATACATGCAGAGCATAAACATATGGGACTCATATAGAGCATAAACATAAGGTATACATATAGAGCATAAAC
>CM040992.1:1693533-1714183 GCA_022985145.1 Pangasius djambal
TGTGTGTGTGTGTGTGTGTGTGTGTGTGTGTGTGTGTGTGTGTTTAGCATAATTTTTGTCAAACAGTCTTCATTGTGGTGTTAGATTATGTTTCTATAATAATGTCCTACGTGTGAAATTCTCTCAACTTTCCTCAGCGGAAGTTACAGCTGCAGTAATTGTAGCTCAGGCGCATTGGAAATAATAGATAATTTCATCTTGTGTGCGTGTATGTGTGTGTGTGAGTATGTGTGTGTGTGTGTGTGTGTGTGTGTGTGTGTGTGTGTTCTGTCAAAGCCCATTATCCTCACTTTGCGCTAAAAAGTGGTCTTGTTCAGCAGACGAATAGCAAACAGAGAGGCATTAGACGAGCTAATACGCTGCGATGTTTCCAGCACAGGAGCTCAATCTGCCTCGGCTAATAGAACCTGATGAAATTCAATGTACTGACCACAGATACTAGTGCTACCTACACACACACACACACACACACAGATGAAGACAATTCTCCCCGTACACACTGGCCTGACACTTGTGTTGATATTTACATTTATCTGTCTGTCTCTCTGTGTATCTGTCTGTCTCTGTGTCTGTCTGTCTCTCTGTGTATCTGTCTCTCTGTGTATCTGTCTGTCTCTGTGTGTCTGTCTGTCTCTCTGTGTGTCTGTCTCTCTGTGTATCTGTCTCTCTGTGTATCTGTCTCTCTGTGTATCTGTCTCTCTGTGTGTCTGTCTCTCTGTGTATCTGTCTCTCTGTGTATCTGTCTGTCTCTCTGTGTATCTGTCTGTCTCTCTGTGTATCTGTCTCTCTGTGTATCTGTCTGTCTCTGTGTGTCTGTCTGTCTCTCTGTGTGTCTGTCTCTCTGTGTATCTGTCTCTCTGTGTATCTGTCTCTCTGTGTGTCTGTCTCTCTGTGTATCTGTCTCTCTGTGTATCTGTCTGTCTCTCTGTGTATCTGTCTGTCTCTCTGTGTGTCTGTCTCTCTGTGTATCTGTCTGTCTCTCTGTGTGTCTGTCTGTCTCTCTGTGTATCTGTCTGTCTCTCTGTGTATCTGTCTGTCTCTCTGTGTGTCTGTCTCTCTGTGTATCTGTCTGTCTCTCTGTGTGTCTGTCTGTCTCTCTGTGTATCTGTCTATCCATACAGATGATGGTTTATTGGATATTTTTTTAAATCAGAATGTTCCAGTGGCATTGCTGTTAAATCTTTCGAGATGAACTTGGCCAGTGGAACACAGCATGACTGTGTAGTGAACATTGTTTAACAGAGACTGAGGTGAAAGCCAGAGCCACAATAACCACAATAACCAAAATAACCACAATAACCTGAATAAAGAGCGGCAGACCTGTGCAGCTCTCCTGGCAGAAGTCGAGAGCTGCTCCAGCTCGCCGTGTCGAGTGTGTGCTTATTTAAAAAGGAGCGTTTATTTACCGAGAAGCAGCAGGGCAAACATCACAATAATCACAATCCGTCAGGCTGTGGTGCCGCTCAGATCCCTTTCACGCCGCCTGCTTTGTTTGAGGATTGCGTGCAGTTCGGCTTCAGAAAACGGACAAGCGGGAAGAGCGATGAAATTGCAAAAATGCAAAAAGCCTCCACGCGTGCGTCTGAATGATTTCTCCAAACACCGCACTCCTGAAAACCTGATGAAACACAATGCAACGACTTGGAGAGACCAAGCAGGGAGCCCTAAAGTCAACACCTGCTGGAGCTTTACACACTCACAGAAATCCTGTTTATGCATGAAGCCAAATCTTTACTTGTGCTAAGCGCTAACATTTTTATTTATTTATTTAGCAATAAAATTCAAAAAGATGTCTGAAAATTTCTTTTGATGCTTACGGACAAAATAATCAGCAACCGGCTGCTCCTTGGTCTGTGTACGTTGCGTTTAAAAAATGAGAAAACAACAGCTTTGCACCATGATTCTCCACAAAACACCATAAAACTCAGGAATACTCCTTTAAACCACCAACATTCATCATCGAACTCCAGCTCTCTAAATCAAATACCATCACATTCCCCAACAAACACTTAGACTTTCAAACACCAATGTTTTCCCTCAAAAGCCACTACATCTGCCATCAGACACCAACTGTTTCTAATAAACACCACCAACAAACACAGATATTCGACCACGATACCAGAAAAACACCGGATTTCTCCTCTAAAATAGGACATTCATTTATTCCATTACAAACACAGTCAATCTGACAAATGTTGAGTGTTAAGAAGGAGCCATTTAGCTAGTTAGCTAACATTACTGACCCAGCTATCCACGTTAATGTTAGCTAACATCTGCAATCATCACAAAGCTTTTAATAACTACACTGGTGAGGAATTTGTTTTTAAAAAAATCTTAAATTGCAGCATTGGCTGATTTCTATTTATTTGTTTATTCATTTTTTGGCATGTCGTCCTCCTTTACAGTCAAACTCGTACTGTTTTTAAAAGCACGTAGCGCTGCATATTAGCAGTACATCAGGTATGTCAGCGCTAACCCTGACCTTTAAAAAAGTAGTGTTTTAGAGCTTTCTGTACAAGTCTCTTGGCACTGCGTATTTAAAAAAAAACGTGTTTTGTTGATATTTTTAGATGAATTTAATTTAGATGAACCTTCTTCTTGCTCCTACCTTCCCTGATACACTGATACACACCCGACTCACTTAACATCACCCACTAATTTTAGTCCGATGAACGATGAAAAATATTTATTATATTATTAATATTCATCAATGAAAATTGAGTATTATTTCTTTACATAATTATTTTTGTCAACAAACATGACATAACGAACACTCAAATGTAATATAAGCCCCATGAAAGTCTTGATAAAATAGATTCTGAATATTTTAGCAATAATCACAGTTGTTGGTATATAAAGAACCCTAGCAGATGTTTGTTCAGTGTTTCAAGTGCTTTTGGTGTTAATTCTGAAGGCAGTATAAAACACTTCAATCCTGGACCTCTCTGAAATCTTCCCATTTCCAAAATTAGAGTCACCCGGGAACTCTGACATCATTTCCTGTGTGTGAGACAGCCATACTTAGGTTAAACACAGATAGCACAGATAACGCCGTGAACACAACTCCATCAAATATTCACCACAAAACACCATGAAGTCCATCGTTCTCCATTAAACACCACTGAACACTCCAGATTTCCAACACTCACAGGTGTTGAGCGTTGCTGTTTTAATGGAGAATGCTGCTGCTTGGTGTAGTGTTTGATGGAAAGCATTGGTGTTTTAATGCTGGTTAAGGATGTGTTTCATCAGAAGGTGAGTTTTTTTGTTGTGAATGTTGTATTAATGGAGGTGTTTTGTGGAGAATGTTGGTGCATGATGGTGTTTGGTGGAAACTGTTGGTGTTTTATGAGGGAAGGTGGTGTTGTAATGGAGTTCTAAAGTTGACATTTGATGGGCTTTCATGGAAAACATTTGGGTTTGAAGGTA
Source organism: Pangasius djambal (assembly GCA_022985145.1). Lineage (NCBI taxonomy): Eukaryota > Metazoa > Chordata > Actinopteri > Siluriformes > Pangasiidae > Pangasius > Pangasius djambal. The sequence goes on from CM040992.1 coordinate 1,696,963, forward strand.
ATTCTGGAATCTGATGGTGTTTTATGAGGGAGGGTTGGAGTTTGATGGTGTTTGCTTGAGACCGTACGTGTTTGGTTTTTGATTTCTCAATACTGGTGTTGTAATGGAGAAATTTAAGGGTGGAAGCTGTTTGATGGAAAATACTGATGCTTGAATTCTGGTGTTTGTTGTTGAAGTATTATATTGGTGTTTTAATAGGGCCTTCTGGCGTTTTATGGAGTTTTAGATCGATGTCAGTGTTTGCTGAAGGTAATGATGGTGTTTATGGGAGTTTGATGGAGAAGGTTGGGGTATGATGGTATTTTTGGTGAATGTTAGTCTTTTATGGTGGAGGTTGAAGTTTGATGGTGTTCTTCGTTGATGTTTGTGTTTAACAGAGAAGGTTGGAGTATGATGGTGTTTAGTGTGTGAATCTAGACCGTTGGAGTTGGATGGTAAATGCTGGTGTGAGGTCGGGTGGTGTTTTATGGACAGTGTCATGTTTTAAGGTGTCTAATATTAAATACTGGTATTTGATAGAGGATTCTGAAGAAATCAAGTTTGATGGAGCATTATGAAAGATCATTGATGAAGTTAGTGGTTGATGGTGTAGGTTGGAGTTTGTTAGTGTTCTTTTGGTAAAGGTTGGTGTTTGATGAAGAAGGTTGAAGTTTCATGATGTTTCTTGTTTGAATCTAGAAGGTTGGGGTTTGATGTTGGTGTTTTTGGTGCTCTTCAGTTTTTTTGATGGTGTTTCTTGGAAAGAGTTGGTGTTTGATGAAGGATGTTGGTGTTCCAATGAAAACAGGTGAGGGTTTGTCATGTTTTTGTTGAATATTGTTGGTGTTTGATGAAAAATGTGGGTGTTTTGTTGTGTTTTATGGAGAAGGTCAGTGATTTACAGTGTCTGATGTTTAATATTGGTATTTGGCAGAGAATCTAAAGAAGGTTGGAGTTTCATGGGTGTTTGATGGAGACATTCGAGTCCTTTGAGGGTTCTCAGTCTGATGAATACAATCCGAATCAGTGCTTATATATAAACCGGAACATTGTCAGGGTTATTACTGGACTGCTGGGGATATAAATAACCTCAGCTGTACAGACAGTGAAGAGGGCACTCGATATCAAATCTGTGTGTGTGTGTGTGTGTGTGTGTTTGTGTGTGTGTGAGTAATGAGACAGACTGGAGGTTAGCGGGACGTTTGGCAGAGGGACACAGACACACGGCCATACTGTAGGGAGCTCTGAAGGGAGGAAGCTCTGACCTTTTCTTGCTCACATTGTGGCATGAGGGCAAGACAGAGAGATCCAGAGCTTCATGATGGGTTCTTCGGGTCTGTTACACAAGCGAGACACTTATCGAAGCTGACAGGTTGAGCTAGCATGTCATAGCAATTACCCACAATACCATCACACACTGTTCTTTTGTTCTCTGTTTACTGTGTGTCATCTGAAATCTACTGTAGTGGAATAATAGCCGCAAATTTCACATTAGTGGAATCACTTCTGTCTGTATCAAGTGCATCTGAAATAAGTGCTAATTTGTGCTTAGTCACACCGTCCATAGCAAGATGCTAACCATTTTTCTTGTATCTTAAGCCACAATTAAAATATTTGGTATAGTTGTGATATGGTGTTAGTGTCTATTTAAGCAAGTAATAAATATACAGGATCATATATATTTATTACTTCCTATAGAATTATTACGTGTTTTGTGAGATTAGATTAAGCAGTGTTTAAAATTTTAGGGAACCCATAACCTGATCACTCTGGGGATAAACCTGTGTATGTTCTAGTTAGCATATATGCTAGTTAACATGCGTGGTTCAGATTATGTGTGTAGGATGAAGAACTGTTCACACGACTGAACCCAAGTTTCAAAACACTTCCTATCAGACACCAACATTCTCCATCAGACACCAACATTCTCCATCAGACACCAACATTCTCCATCAGACACCAACATTCTCCATCGACCACCAACATTCTCCATCGACCACATCAACAGTCTCCATCAAACACCAACATTCTCCATCAGACACCAACATTCTCCACAAACACCAGCATTCTCCACCAGACACCAACATTCATCATTCAATACCAACATTCAGCACCCATCCTCCCATCAAACATCAGAATTCACCTTCAAACACCATCATCTGCAAACAATCCTCATCAAACACCAGCATTTTCAATAAAACACCAATATTTAATATCTTACACCACAGACGACATCATTCTCTATCTAGTAACATTAACATTTCCATCAAATACCAAAATCCACAAACACACTTCATCCATCACCATCATTCTCCCCTCAAACACCAACAAATACCAGTATTTACCATCAAATATCAGCTTTTACTTACGTACATCTTATCAGAACACACCAACATTCTCCAGCAATCTCAAACACCAGAGCTAGCATTAGCATTTATCGTCTAATTCATCACTACATCACTACATCCCTCTCACCCGTGCACGTTTTGAGGAACTCGGGTTAAATACTAGATGAACGGGTGGGTTTATTTTGCCGCATTACTACATGGCTGAGACATTCCTCGTTTCACGCTGTAAACTTTCAGGCTTTTATAAGTCGTCATTACGCATGTAACTGGTGCAGAGTTATTTATATTTTTGCAGTGTCTGCTCTCCTCATCTGCCTCTCTGTGTGGAGGCTTCGCTGTTTTTCTGGGTCAGAGAGAGAGACAGGGAGAGGAAGAGAGACAGGGAGAGAAGGAGACAAGGAGAGAGAGAGAGAGAGAATAATGGTGGGATGGAATGTTTTCATCCAGATTGCGTGTTTCAAAACTAAAAAAAAAAAAAATTAACATGCCGAATGCATCATCTATCTATCTGTCTATTGCTCCACCAGCTAGTTAGCCATTCATTCATCTGTCTATCCTTTTATTTATTTATTTATCTATGTATCAATTTGCCTGTGCAACATGAAAGAGCGATACAGGGGGTCGAGGGAATAGCGAGCATGTGAAGTGGAAGAGCATGTTCAGAGCTACAAAGCTCGTGGGCTTTTTATTTTTACTTTCCTGTCACTCAGTGGCTAATAATTGGGTTTGAATAACACACACACACACACACACACACACACACTCTCACACACACAAGATGCAGTAGTGAGTGTACCTGTCACTGAGAGCTTTAATTGGAGCTTTTGGTCAGATGCTGTCTCCCACACAGTGAACACAAGCTACAACCTGCAAACAAGTCACTAGACAATAAAACTAATAAAACTAGCAGCTAATTAGCACTTAGCGTATGCGATTAGCGATCTACAGATATCACGATGCCGAGCACGCAGTCACGCTAAACACATCTGACCTCTAACTATGTTCCAGAGGACGTATCTTTAACTTCACACCTTATTTCTTCACATGCTGATCTAAAAGTTAAATGTGCAAAACCGACTCGACGCTCAGAGTGCATTGTGGGTAACGCACACGACCCCTTGAGTTCAGGTGGAACTTGTGAATTCGAGCTCACGACACATGAATTTCTTACTCTTCAGTTAGTCACAGTCATGAGAACACTGTTGCTAGGGAACTGGGAAATATGAAAGCAGATTTTAAGCTAGCTGATATCTGATGCTAATGCTTTAGCTAGCCAGAACATAGCCTTCGAGTCTGTATTACAGTAAATTACTGAGGAAAAAAAAGACTCTAACTCCAGAAATGATGGTTCAGCTTGGCTATCAGCCCTGTTTTAAAAATCAGTATAATTCGTTCATGTGCTTTGGAATGGTAGCTTGATGTTCCTAATGGTTCCTGGGTAGCTTGATGTTCCTAATGGTTCCTGGTTTGTGTTCCGGCTTTGTGTTCCTAATGGTTCCTGGTTTTATTCTGATGGTATCCATATACTCATGAATAAACATCTTATTGGGTTCTGGTGGTATTTATCCAGAAAATCCCTAATGGAATCCTACAGGAAGGTGATGGACACCATTAAGTCGCTTGCCATTACGAGACGGAAACCATTACACATTTTCCTAAGGATTTCTTACAGCAATGTAAAGCCAGAGGAAAGTAATCAGTTCTCAAGAACATCAACATTTCCCTCAGCTGCACTGGTAAAGATCTTAGTTTACGTGTAACTGTTAAGTCTTTAATACTGACAGCGTGAAGACTCAGTGGAAACGAGACAAACCCATCAGGAATATCAACACAAAGCTTGTGTTTGATGGTGTTGGTTGGTGTTCGGATCAGAAGAGGCAGTTGTGGGTCATAAAAGCTCCATTACTGCGCGTCCGATTTATGTTCCAGGCCCAGACTCTCCGTCTGCCAGTGAAGCGCTTCAAAAAAGCGAGCAGGAAAGTGAGAACAGGATGAAAAGAGGAGCAGAATGACCTGATCTCTGGCCCTCGGTACTGTAGGGTGCGCAGCCGACTGGACTGCTTTTTATATTTCAGTCTCTTTTATTGCCGATTCTCTTTCCGTCTCTGACGCAGCCAGACGGGGTCGAGTTCTTTCTCTTCCACTGTGTGAATAAACGAGGAACGAGCAGAATACTGAAGTCTCATTTAGGGCTGATAGTAGCTCGAGGTCTCTCCTCTTTCACCCGAATCAATCATCCCTCCTCTCCTCCGCCGTCGCCTCATTGGTCATTGTTTCAACCTTGAGCTCTTTTTTTTCCTCCCGTCTTTTTCATCACAGACATCCATCACTTCTGTGAGCGCTTTCCTCCGTCTTTACCTCTCTCTCTCTCTCTCTCTCTCTCTCTCTCTCTCTCTGTCTTTCTCATCGCTCGAGTACAGACACTACAGGAGCAGAAACTATTTATTTCCAACGTCCTTCAGTCTCCCTCATGCTTGTGCACTCTGCAGGGCTGTGACGATATATAAGTATTGCAGTGCATCATTCTAATTAAAGCTAAAACGCTTACGTGTTTGAATGGTATGCGAATTTTCATCATATTTTTGTGGACAAAAACGATCAACATGAAGGAACAGTGAAAGTGAAAACAAAACAACTTTGTCAAGAATATCAACATTTTCCTTCAAATTGGATTATCAAAAAATTTGACTAACTGTACAAAAATATTTCATTTAGCTCGCTAGTATGTAGCCATGAGGCAAATAAAGTTAAGAATATCAGCAGTTTCCTCAACTGTGTTCACAAATTAACGAAAAATGAGTCAAACTATACAACATTAACATTTACATAGCTGCCATATAGCCATGACGTCTTTTATATAAACCATGTAAAGGCAAAGAACAATAGAAACAATTCAAACACGCTAGAAAGAATATCAACATTTTCTTCAAATTACGGACAAAAAAAAGGGACGCTGCCAAAAATTTGAATTCGATTTAGCTAGCTAGCACATAGCCATGAGGCGAGTAACAGTGGAAACAAGACAAATCTTTCAGGAATATCAACATTTTCCTCAAATATGTTCAGAAATTCATGAAAAAAACACTCTAAGTATTTAAAAAAAAAAAAAAAGATTTTGATAGCTAAGCTTGTTTTGTAGACATTCCACAACATTAAATAATGACTATCACCCGGTAGCGTTCTTTAATCATTTTTTTTTTTATAAATGTAATCGTTGGCAATTTGCTGTGGTATAAGAGGAATAAAACCCTTGGGAAAGTGCTGTTATAGGAAAATAATCAACTTTGTGTACATTGTTGATCATGTTACAGCAACACACACGGTGTTAAGCACTTATTTATATTAATTACGTCTTTATTTATCCTGCTGCAGTTCTGTTTTTCTCCACACGGAGGCGCTGTGTGAGATGATTTAATGTATTTAAATCCTTTTTTTTTTTAAATCCCAGGATGTTGAGGTTAACCGGATGTGATCTGTTGGTGAGCTGTAACCTTCTGTTCCCCGTTTGATATTAGCCTCAATGAAACAAGGGCTACTTCCTGCCACGCTGTAAAGTACAGGGCTCACAGAGGGACAAAAAGGTCAGCGCTGGCCTCCTGTCACTCTGTGTTTCCTGTTTAGAGGTTAAAGCTCTCCGGCACAGAAAAAAAAACACATTAGCAGTTAAAGAGTGAGCGCCCCTGGCTAGCGCTCCAATAAGCTATCGATTCGCTGTCTTGATGAAAATATAGAGACCTTTAAATCTGCAAAAACACTCGGAACAAAGGACTGTTTAAACGGGAACGTGACGACCAGCACCTCACACTGACGCGGCTCTTCCGCTCCTCAGAGTCGCACACAATGCTGCTGATACGGAAGAGTGATGGCGTGGGAATATCTTCAGCACGAACGGATTGGGCTGATTACTTCATTCCAATCGGGTCATTCCAAAAAATATGGTCAATTCCTGGGAATGCTACAAATCCCAAATCATAAACATGTCCGATTGTAAACGACTGACGTGAAAAGTTTGGAATAATTAAATATGCAATATATTCCCTCACAAATAAATGGCATGCATTAATAGTAGCTTTCCTAGCTAGTTTACGTAATCCCTCCATTTCCAACATTCCGTACTTTTTTACTTCTTAGTGTTTGCACTGTTATCTAGTTACCAACATTCCCAAGTTTCCTGGTTCCCAGTTTTCACTTCCTTTATTTCCTTGTTCTCTAGTTTTCTAGGTCTCTTGTTTCCTTGCAAATGACTTCCAGTTTTTGCTATTTCCTTGCTCCCTAGTTTGCTCGTTCCCTCGATGTCTACTTCCTTTATTGACTTATTTCCTGCGTTCTTCATGTTCTCTAGTTTCCACTGTGCCCTGGTTTTATTGTTCCATAGTTCAGTCTTGCTCTTTTTCATAGTGGTTCTAGTTTGTTTCGTTCCCTAATTTGCTCCACTTTTTCTCCACTTTCACCTGTTCACCAGTGTCTGGTGTTCCCTAGTAATCTAGTTCCCTTATTTCCATGTGACCTTGTTTCCAATACTTGCTGTTATCTCGTCCACTAGACTGCTTATTCTCTCAGTTTCCATGTTCCTTAGGTTCTCTACTTTCCATAATATTCCTCATTTTCTAATGGCTCTATTTTCTTTCATTCCCTAGTTTGCCAGTTTTCTTCCCTTTTACATGTCTCAGTGTTTCCACTGTTTCATGGTCTTTAGTTCCTTTATTTCGCTTTCCCGTCATTTTCTAGCCATGTGACTCAGATTACAATGTTTGCTTGATCCCTCGGTTTCCATGTTCTCTGATTTCCAGAGTTCCCTGGCTTTCTACTTCCCAAAAGTCTGCACACACAGGGCACTGCGTACACCGGCACCACGTGGGTCGTGTCCTCGGCAGCGGATGGTGGTGGACGTCCGCTTCTCGGTTGGTCCTCAACGCTTCCAGTCTTTGTGAATTTGTTTGGCGACAGTGTGGTGTGTGATGTGCTCGCCACTTTTCCTGTTAAAGTCCATCGCAACCTTGCGACAGCTTCCTGATTTCAGTACCTTCTTCTTTTGTCAAAGGCGTTCTTAAAGGCTATCTGACATTTTGCTAAAAAGTGTTCGTTTCCTCTGTGAATGGAGGCTTTTAGGACACGCTGTAGCTTACTGACTTGTTTCCAATGTTCTATTAATCCTCTAGTTTCCAACCTTCACTAAGTGGAATTTAAAGTGATTAGTTATAGTTCTGATTCTATAATTGTAAAGGATTTCATTGTAAGTCGCTTTTAATGGCGGATATTTCAGGAAGAACGCTAGCTAGACATTGTTTTCATTGTTAGCTAGCTACTGAAGTTTCCTGAGTCCCAGTGTTTCATAGTTTTTAGTTCTTTTATTTCCTCGTTCCCTAGTTTCCAGTGTTCTCTCGTCTTCTAGTTCCTTTACTGACCTTTTTTTTAGAATTGTCATGTTTATTTTAATGGTGGATATTTCAGGAAAAAAAAAAAAACACTAGCCAGATGTTTGCGATTCTAGCACTTGGTGTATGTTCAGAGGTAGATGTAATAACTGCTCAGCTCCGCGCTTGGGTTTTATTCTGTAAAATGAATAAATTGAGTCGTTTTGTTGAAAGACATCTGCTAAATGGTAAAAGGTAAATGTCAGTATTTAATCTGTGGCTGATTAAATCAGTGCTGAATGTCGATGCAGGATCAAAAGATTAATACAGCGAGAGAGGATGTGGAGTGTGTGTCCTCGGTCTGATGTTAATTTGATGTTGTTGCTGCTGTGGTGTTAATGATGGTCAGTAAACCCACTGTCCCTTAGGGGTGGTTAATAAACTTTATTCAATTCGCTTCAGTTCAATTCAGTTCAATTTGGCTGCTGAAAGTCACACACCTGAAATAAAGACTTGTGTGAATTGATTGTCGTTCGATAAATGAGAACAGAACCCACCGGAGGGCTGTTACGCGGACGATAATTAAACTCTGTGTCGTAACACCGCCCAAGCAGGCGACTCTCGCACTTACACACCCTTACGTTCTTAACCCAGAGGGTCTGAACTCGGAGAAAAACATCCTCAAAACCGCAATTATCGATTTACTCCCATTAATCAAAACGTGACTCATGTTTAGGGATGAGTCGATGCACATAAAATAAAATAAAACGTACTGAAATTAAACCTAAAATAGAGCAGAACAGTAACGAATAGAAATCCATTCAGACACGGTCCTGTAGGCGTTTAATTATTTATCTCATTATGTATTTACTTCGTTTTAATTATCACTTTTTAGAAAGAAATATCAATGAAACTTCACCAGTTGATTGCTGATATTTCTTCCATATGAAGATTTTCAGAAATCAACATTTATTTATGCAAATGAGGCTTCATCAGTTTAAAAAGACATGCATTTGCAAAATATACCGAAAATCTACTCTTTTACTGAACAGAAATTCCACACACTGTTACGCAAATGCTCATTTTTGTAGTGTAAAATCTGATAAAACTCCAACAATAATGTCTTAAATATTAAATAGTGTTTATTATTCTGGCCTGATGACTGTAGGGCCCTCAGGCTCCGCCCACATGTACAGTATACAGCCGTGTTTTGGTCCGCCGTCCGCACGCAAACGCTGTATTGTGTCACTGAAAACGAAGCTTTTTGAAAAGGTGAAGAAAATTTAATACTTAAGTACAGTGTTTATGTAGGCGTGTGTGTTTTTAAAAAAGTCACAAAAAAGTGTTTTGAGCATGTTTTGCACATTTTGAGTGTGTTTTGTGCGTTGTGAGTGTGTTTTATGTGTGTTTTGAGGGTGTTTTGCATCTTTCGAGTGTGTTTTGCGTCTTTCGAGTGTGCTTTGCGTGTGCTTTGCGTATTTTGAGCGTTTTGCGTGTGTTTTGCGTGTGTTTTGAGTGTGTTTTGCGTGTGTTTTGCGTCTTTCGAGTGTGTTTTGCGTCTTTCGAGTGTGTTTTGAGTGTGTTTTGCGTCTTTCGAGTGTGTTTTGAGTGTGTTTTGAGTGTGTTTTGCGTGTGTTTTGAGTGTGTTTTGCGTCTTTCGAGTGTGTTTTGCGTGTGTTTTGCGTGTATTACGAATGTCCTAGGACTCGGTTTATCCCGGCTGATGACCAGGTTGTTACTTTGTGCTCTTGTGTATTTTTATTTGCTCCTGTAGCCACAGTGTGTACTGAGATTGTGGATAAAACTCCGCTGAACACTTTATATTCGAGTGTAACATTAAGCTCCACCTCATAGTTTCATCTTTTTTCCATCATGCTGGTGTTTTTCTCATTTCTGCTTCTCTGACGCGCAACACGCAGCTCTTAACGTCATTTCTGAGGTGTCTGACGTAACACTTTATGTAACCACGGAAATGTGATGTTCAGTAAGCCCCGCTGCTCTCTGTGTTGACTTAACGGTGTTGTGTTTTTGGTAGTGGCGCTTCCAGGCCACCGTACTCGAGTCTCGCATTAACAGGCCATTAGGGGAAAAAGCTTTGGCTTGGAACTGTGAGGTTTGAGAAAGGCATCTAAACTTTTAATTCACTCTGCTGAAAATCTTTCTTACAGTATCCTGGTGTTGCTGCTTTACTGGTTTCCTTTTACACAAACACATCATTTATAAAGCAATATGTCAACATGCTTCTTTTATTTTTTATAACGAAGCATCAGAAGTTCAATTTTAATCAATTTTCCTCATGTTGTGTTTATATAAACCGCTAATGAGCGCTGTGAAACACTCTGTTTGCTTTGAGTTATATTTTCCGCCTGGCTGGACAAATGGGGTTTTACACACACACACACACACACACACACACACACACACGTGCGCGCCAATGGCTGGATCCAGAACAGACCAGTTAACCTGATGCAACTGGTAAAGCTTATATAACACACAATAACACACATCCCTGCTGGAGGGAACTGGAGCATTGTGTGTGTGTGTGTGTGTGTGTGTGTGTGTGTGTGTGTGTGTGTGTGTGTGTGTGTGTGTGTGTGTGTGTGTGTGTGTGTGTTAATCTCACATGATGGACAGAGAAAGATACAGTGTCACACCATTAGACCATTGTATTTTATATCGAATATTTCTATAAATTATTTACACAGAAAATAAATAAAGCCATCATAGTTACAGAATTTGAAAGTAAATATAATATTAATAAGAGCTGATATTTAATGGTAGATAATAATCTCACTTATTAGCGAAACATCAAGTTAAGTGAGTTTAAATCACGTCTATGATTGAAATATAATTTAAAATAACACGTATACTGTGTTTATGTGGTATTTTTTAGGTCATTTCTTGAACTTTTACTTTGTTGGAATACACTGTGTTTAAAAATAGCCTTTATTGTCAAAGCGTTTAAATATTTACAATAAAATCTAGCTAAAGTCTATGCGTTATTCCTGCCTGATGACTATAAGGCATTGAAGCTCCGCCCACATGTCTATGGATGTTATAGGGATTTTTTTTTTTTTAGACATCATGATGATGCAAGTTTATGCTTTAGGACAAACCGCTTGAGATGAACCATCTCGGGTTCCAGGGAGTCCTGCCACACAAAACAAACAAAAAGAAAAAACACAATGAAGAGAAAAAACAAAACAATAATCAACAATGCAACAAACACATTACAGATAAGATGATCAACACACAGACATAAAAATAATAATAAGCACATTAGTACGGAATTAAATCTGCGCTAAAAGTATTAAACGTAACTTTTCATGAAACAAACAAAAAATATACAATAAAAAAAAGAAGAAAAACAGACTGAAACTGAAAACAATGAACTCTGGCAAAGATTTAACTTCAAATAAACAGCCTTCTTTATTAACAGTTTTCTAAGCTTCCTTTTCACTAATCATGGTTTATACTATATATATATATATATATATATGTGTGTGTGTGTGTGTGTGTGTGTGTGTGTGTGTGTGTGTGTGTGTGTGTGTGTGTGTGTGTATCTTCTGTCTCATTGTATATTTTTGTTCGTTTCTTGAAAAGTTACGTTCAATAATTTTGGCAGAAATTTAACCCCATGCTAATGTACTTATTATTATTTTTATGTCTGAATGTTGATTGTTGTTTTTGGTTTTTTTTCTTATTCCTTAACAGTTTTTGTCTTTGTTGTGTTTTTTATTTTTGTTCGTTTTGTGTGTCAGGACTCCCTGGAACCCGAGATGGTTCATTTCCAGGGGTTTGTCCTAACGAATAAACTTGCATCATCATCATGATGTCTAAAAAAAATTAGCCTCCATAGACATGTGGGCGGAGCTTCAATGCCTTATGGTCATTAGGCAGGAATAACACATAGACTTCAGTTAGGTTTTATTGTAAATATTTACATTTTATGGCATTAAAAGCTAAAATAATTAAAAGCACATTCATAAACCATCATTAGCAAAAACGAAGCTTAGAAAACTGTTAATAATTATTTGAAGTTAAATCTTTGCCACTGAGTTCATTGTTTTCAGTTTCAGTCTGTTTTTCTTCTTTTTCATTGTATATTTTTTGTTCGTTTCTTGAAAAGTTACATTCAATAATTTTGGCACAAATTTAATTCCATACATTAGTAAACACAAGCACTAATAATAATAATAATAATAATAATAATAATAAGCACTAAATGGCCACAGAGAGACATTTCCCGACATTTTGCGTTATCGGAATATCATTTCTTTCCTCTAATCAAGAAATTATGAAATTCTGCCCATTTAAATCGATAATAAATCAACAAAATACACAGATTTTATATAATATACAGCATTAATTAGATTAAAAATAACATTTTTAAAATGTCAGCTGTTTCTAAAAACGTATTAGCTAAAGTTGAAATATTTTTTGCGCATTTTAAACGTAAAAGCTGATCGGATCATGTGCGCATAGTTGTGTTGGATTTGTTTCTTTGCCATGTGCTGAAAATAATGTTCCTATAGTTGTTCTGTTACTAAAGTTATAAAGTTATCAACAGATTATCTTTTTAATAAAATCATTTTAAAGGTGTTAAAGTTATATTAGTAATCTCATTCCACAATTCCGTGCACTGAGTTATCTGTAGCTCGCTAATCATATGTTTACTGTATACACTGTACGTATTTTTTCAAATTTCAAATATTAAAAATTTTTTAACTATATATTCTTTTTATTTTTCCTCTTTTTTTTTAACGATTGGTGCTTTATGATGTCAACACTTTATATGATCACTACTTAGATCCGTTTTTATGTAAATTTTATTTTTTATTTGTTAAACTTAATTTTTGTTTTATATTATGAGTTACATCTGTGAAACAATTCCATATTAATATAGACTTATTATTATTATTTTTATTATTATTATTATTATTATTATTATTATTATTGTCAGTAAATTTGATGGGTGATGTTTTTGGGCTGCTTTAAGATAAAAAAAAAAAAATTTAAAAAGGGAAATTAAATAAACAGATATATAAAAATAAAATACTTAACCAGGCCAAATTTAACAAATTCACTTTGATTTGCATCAGAAATCTTACACATCTGCGCCGCAGCAAACGATAAATACGTCTAAATGTTTTTACTTTTTGGATGATTACGTTTTCATTAGGCTCTAACGAGCAATCAATATGTGATTTTCCTGACGAGAGCTCCGTCGCGTAACGCTAATTACAGCATCCAAAGTGTGGATATGGAAATGAGGCGCACACACACACACACACACACACACACACACACTCCAAATTCCGCACAGGCTCCAGACGGGACCTGTTTATGGAGCAGCCGTAATGAATGTAACGGCGTTGTGAAATTCTAGTCTTTAATTTCGCATTTCCTGTTGGACGTTAAATTCCCGCCACAGATCTTCACTGTGTCTCGAACGCTAGTGTTCAAAATGCTTACTGGCTAATTATCAGTTAGCATATGACTTAGCGCTTTACATAAATCAGCACACTCGGCTAAATCCTGACAGAGGACACGGCGACGCTAAACACCCGTGACCTTTAACACTGTGTTCCAGATAACTGAGCTATAATTTTACTCTTCATGCTAGCAGCCATTTTCCACCTGATTAGAAATGGAGTTCATGAAGTCAACATCGGAGCATGTGATACACTCACTGCTCACGGGTTCGCTAGCTAGCATGTAGCGATTAGATCATTTATATAGACGTTATCTTCAGATGTCAAATTGCTAAGAAAGGAAGACTCTAACACTTTAAAAATGATGATTTAGCTAGCACATGGCTGTTAAGTCTTTAATAGGAACGATGTAAAGGAACCGTGACTGGAAATGAAACAAAAATGTCAGGAATATTAGCAATTCTCTCAGATGTGTTACGATATTCTGATCTAGCTAGCTAACACATAGTAATTAAGTCTTTTATAGGAGCAAAATTGTTGGGAATATCAACATTTCCCTCAGATCTGTTTGTAAATTTCCAAATAAAGGCTGAAATTGTTACAAAATGACTTTGTAGCACTTAAAAAGGTTGATTTAGCTAGCTTAAACCTAGCTGTTGAGTTCTTTAAAGGGATGATGTAAAGAAACCGTGAATGAAAACGAGTCAAAACTGTCATTAACATTTCCCTCAGATGTGTCGATGAATTACTAAGAACAAAAATCAACCCTGCTTAAAAATAATCATTAAGCTAGCTAGCGCAAAGTGTTGGGAATATCGACATTTCCCTCAGATCTGTCAGTAAATTCCCAATTAAACACTAAAACTGCTACAAAAACGTGTGACACTGAAGAATGATGATTTAGCTAGCTAGCATGTGGCTAAAACTGTCAGGAATGTCTTCTGCCATATCTTTTGCTCAGACGTGTTGGTAAATTAATTGGAAAAGATTTAATAACACTATAATGATATGAATTAGCTAGCTAGCACAAAGCTGCGTAATGCTTTTTAGGGACCATGGAAAGACCCTGTGACTGAAAATGATAGAAAATAATCAACGTTTCTCTCAGACGTGAAAAGATTCAGTAACAGTAGATTCAAACCCCTGTGAAATAACACAGTACAACTAAAATGAAAGCTGTGATTAGACGTAGCATTGATTTGCTAGCTGATCTCCAGTGAGCTATAAACCTCCATTTTGTGAAAACGTCCACCATGAATCCATATAATATAACCCCTTAGATAATTTTACTCATTATATATATATTTAAGCTTCACTGTTCTTTTAAAGCTATGCTGCTTAATCCTCAGCTCATGTCCGAAAAAAGAAGAAGAGGTGTGTTAAAGGAGAGAAGGCATTCGTGTGCCCGTTCACAAGCATGGCGCTAAACCGCTTCCTCCTCAGCCGTGTTAAAGCTCCGGATAGCTCAATCCCTCCCAAAAACATGCAGGACCCCTGCCAGTTAGCAGTGGAGAATGTGATTGCACTGCGGCGGGGGGACGCGGTGTTATTTTTTTTATTTCCCTCGCAGCTGCAGGGGCGAAACGCAGCGGTCTGCCACGCCGTGAAGCGCAATTTCACCGAACACACGCTTGATTAAAATGTCAGAAGTAATAAGAGCGAATGAGAGACGGCACTCGCGGGAGGAGCCTCGCACTCGGCCACCTTATCACTCTGATTGGCTTTAATATGGCCAGGTAATGATGGAATCGTGCGTCTCACACACACACACACACACACACACACACACACACACACACACACACACACACACAGAATCAGGTACATTATTTTATCCCACAGGCGACAGGAGCGTGTTTCAGAGCGACATGTCGCGTCCAGAGGAACATTTACTGGAGAAAACTGAATTACGCTGCTGATGGATGATCCGAGAGCTGAGGTGGAACTACGCCAGGAACCTACAAATGCTTCCCAGCACTCGCTGTTCCTCGGAATGCCGGGTTCTGACCTCGGATTTGACCTGTAATATATAACAACACGGAGCCCTGAACCCTGCGTGAGAATGTGAGGAGACTCGACTTTGTAGTAAATTAGCTAGCAAAACAGCTACATTCTTCTACAGTCTCCCATCTAGCACCTTAACCATTCATCATAGCCTTCAGGAACCTTTTTTAGTGTATCTACAATGGCAAAGGATGCTTTGAATTGTCCTTCTAGGGTTCTTCTAGGAACGTCACTTTCAGAAACACTTCTCGAAAGATAAAACCATTAACCATTCAAAAAAAAGCCTTAAGAATTTCTTTTTTTCTAATGGTGTATCTAAATGGTTCTACTTAGAACTCTAACACACTGTTTCCTTTTTTTTTGAAGAAAAGGTTCCATGTAGAATGTTTTAAGAAAACTAGAGCTGAAAATGTAACTAAAACCATCAACTATCCATAGAAGGCTCTGAAAAGGTTCCCAGTAAAACTTCTTCAGAAAAAGCTTAAGGAACTCTTTCTTTCTAAGAGCATATCTTCAACCCTAAAGGATTCTTCGGTTTGTCCCTCAGGGGGAACCTTAAAGGTTCTCTGTAGAACCCGACAACAGGTGGTTTGTGTATTCAGTAAATGTTCCAAGTAGAAACTCTTAAGAAACAATCCGAGCACTCTGAATGGCTCTAACCCTTGAAGGTTCTATATAGAACCCTACAGCAGATGGTCTTCCATTCAGATACGCTTCAGAGTAAAACCTCTTCTGAAGCTAGAACCTCGAACTATCCCAAGAAGCCGTAAGGAACCTTTTTTCTCTGAGTGTGTATCAGGCACCCTAAAGAATACTTGGGTTTGTTCCTCTGGGGAACTTTAAAGTTTCTGTGAAGAACCCTACAATAACTGATTCTGTAAAAGTTCAAGAGGAACCTGCCTCTCTCTCTCTCTCTCTCTCTCTCTCTCTCTCTCTCTCTCTCTCTTTCTCTCTCTCTCTCTCTCTTTTTTTTATGAAAGTGTATCTAACATGCTAAATGGCTCTTTGCATGGAACCCCTAATGGTTCTATGTAGAACCTTATTACAGACTGTTTCTGTATAGGTAAAGGTTCTATGTAGAACCTCTGGAGGAAGCAACGAATCCTTGTTGAACATTGTTTCTTCTCCAGGATGTGCTGCTTTAGGAAAATAATCAACGACGGGGTCGTGTCCATTGTACGAGTCCCTGTGAATGAGCTGTTGCTATAGAAACGGTAGCGTATCAGAACGAGCGCATTAATATTAACCTGCGCTGCTGTCAGAGCTGCTGTTACAGAGAATTAATCAACACCTGATGACCAATCAGAATCCAGCATTCAGCAGCAGCGCTGTGGTGTGGTGTAAAATGTAGTGTGTGTAATGGGTTTATCTCTCGGGTAAAAGGTGAAGGAAACGGAATTAAGCTGCCTCTGTGTGTGTGTGTGTGTGTGTGTGTGTGTGTGTGTGTGTGTGTGTGTGTGTGTGTGTGTGGTCAGATCTGCATGGTTCAGTGGCTGCTCGGTGTGTGTGTGTGTGTGTGGGGTCAGATCTGCATGGTTCAGCGGCTGCTCAGTGTGAATGTGTGTGTGTGTGTGTGTGTGTGTGGTCAGTGATGCGGATGGAGGCTGAAGCTCTAAAAGCAGCAGATTAAAGCAGCTAATCTGAGGCGAGTCAGTGAGTCACAGGAATACATGATACGTGAGAAGCACACGGAGCTGACCCGAGGCCAGCTGTTAGCACGTCACGTCACGTCACATCTGGCGACGTGTTCCAGCTGTGTTTCTCTACAGTTCCGTTTGTGTCAGACTTCGGCATCTGTAAAGTGTCATTCTTAAAGTTTGTATTTCTACACAAAGAAAGCAAAAGAAATAAAGATTCTGGAAATTTCCAGTTTCCAATACACACAACAACACACTGCGGTTTAATACACACAGCGCCACACTGCGGTTTAATACACACAACAACACACTGCGGTTTAATACACACAGCGCCACACTGCGGTTTAATACACACAACAACACACTGCGGTTTAATACACACAACGCCACACTGCGGTTTAATACACACAGCGCCACACTGCGGTTTAATACACACAACAACACACTGCGGTTTAATACACACA
>CM040992.1:1714283-1735771 GCA_022985145.1 Pangasius djambal
GGACGTTTCTCCTCAGTGAGGCAGAAGCGGAGCTCGGGAGGAGATGAGGTGGAAAACGCCTCTCTGTTTCCCTCGGTAATGAGTCGGCTGAGTGGTTTTGAAGCGGCGAGCGGCGCTGGATGCCGACGTGAGCGATCATTTCTCTGATAAACTCGGTGTCTCCTCCACTGGAAGATGCTCACGCTGCTTTCAGAAGATGGCAGTCACACACAGGCAGTGAGAGGAGCAGCGGGAGAAGTCTGTCTGTGCGGAAAACTCCAGCAGGTTAAACACCGCAGCGCAGAGCTCCGAGACCTCGTTCCCCAGCTTGACCATGAGAACATCGTACCGTGAACACACGCCGTTGGTTTATCCACACGTGCACATTTACAGCACACTGTACACTGCATTGTACACCACCTGCACCATGAAGTGTGTGTTTGCATTTTAATTTTAGAAAAGAAACGCTAATGCTTAGCTCTGAGGCTAAGGTTCTGCGCAAATGACCAGATCATTGTGAGGTTAAAGCCCAGAGAATCACAACTACAGCTAGAGCTTTTATTATTATTATTATTATTATTATTATTATTATTATTATTATTATTATTGGAGTGGATTCTGGCCCATTTTTAAGGCACATAGTAAATGGGGAAAAGCATGTGCCAAGTGAATAAATATAAATATAAATATAATAAATGGAAGAAGACGTGTGGATGCCACCCACAGAAAACCTGAACTGAATGGCAGTAATGAAATTGGCAGAGATCTCCTCGGCAAGCCGTCCTACCAAGTGATGCACTTGAAAGGTGGACTATTTTCGGCCCACTTTAGCCCCCTTGCTGAGCCGTGTTTGAGTTCCTGCACTGAGCGCCGCTCGGGCTCCGTCTGAATTACACCAGCGTTTCAATGAGAGTTGCCTAGTAACATGGCTCGTAGATGAAGTTAGATACTCTGCTTCTTTTTTTTTCAAAGCCTGTTTTTTTTTTATCTTCTCTCTCCTCTCCTTTCATGTGCCATCTGTCACCATTCACCAACATTCTTCCTTTTTTTTCCATCTCGCTCTCTCTCAAAAAGGTCACGTTTCTTTATGCTGCATGAATCATGCACCGTGTTGCGTGTTTTACGCTGACGAACACGTGCCGTGAGACGCTCGGAGCAGCAGCAGATCAGACCCTGACCCAGGCTCTTCAGGGTCACGACTCGGTTTCGTATAATTCTGTGTTTGGTCATCAGGTGTAGCGTGGCCATAAACTCGCCCCGCCTTTAACACGCTTCTAAAGGAAGCAAAAGGAGCTAGACTCAAATGTATGCAATGTGTGAAGATGCATTCATTTTATAAATAAATATTTTCTCATTTTGACACATGATTTAGCATGGATCTAAACAAACTAATGGTTTTAGATTAGCAAAACTTTTTCTCTGTACAGTTCTACGAGACTTCTTCACTAGATACCTTGGACAAGATATATGTTCTTGTGATATGAATAAATAAACTGCACTCAGTGTATTCACTGTGAATTCAGCACGTGATTGCATGAGTGCATTCAGTATGAATTCAGCACGTGATTGTATGAGTGCATTCAGTATGAATTCAGCACGTGATCGTATGAGTGCATTCAGTATGAATTCAGCACGTGATTGCATGAGTGCATTCAGTATGAATTCAGCACGTGATTGTATGAGTGCATTCAGTATGAATTCAGCACGTGATTGCATGAGTGCATTCAGTATGAATTCAGCACGTGATTGCATGAGTGCATTCAGTATGAATTCAGCACGTGATTGCATGAGTGCATTCAGTATGAATTCAGCACGTGATTGCATGAGTGCATTCAGTATGAATTCAGCACGTGATTGCATGAGTGCATTCAGTATGAATTCAGCACGTGATCGTATGAGTGCATTCAGTATGAATTCAGCACGTGATCGTATGAGTGCATTCAGTATGAATTCAGCACGTGATCGTGTCGAGCCCTGTTCTGATGGGATTAGCTTTCAATGGGGAAACGTAATCATCACCGGAGTATCGCTGAGCTTTCAGTCCAGTCCAGAGCCGTCATTTTTATGGCGTGCGCATGCACGTGTCTGGGAAGATTATGCTGTATTTTACTATATTTATTTAAATGAGCAGGAGAAATGACTCCATAATAACCCCATCCGAATTGACATGTTGGTAAAGATCGCAGTATATATATATAAAAAGAGGTTTTGCACTTTTTCTTCAGTATAAAAAAGCACTCGCTCTTTTCTATCGTCTGCAACCAAAAGCGCAATATACACGATTTTTAAAAGGACGTGTCAGAGAAGCGACGCTTGCGGGAGATTTAGATAACTTATTAAGTTCCTAACACAGGTACAGGCTACATAAATTTTATGATCATGTGACCTACTAATTCCCTACTGCCACACCCGCTACAACAAGCGCTCATGATAAAGAACAAAACCATCGGTTTGTATTCAGATGAGGGGTGTGTACACGTGGAGCTTGTAGTAAGGTGAAGACACGCCCATCTCTGTGATTTATACAGAGATCATTTATCCCATGTAAAACCCTCATCCTCCAAAAACATTACTTAACAAACACACGGCAGGAAAACTAATCCCATCCGAGTAGTACTTTAGTTATAACTCCGCCCCTCACTCTGATATGAACCACTCAGAGCAGCAGAACTTGCTGCTGAGGAAGTGAAGTTTTAAATTGATTAAAAACAGCTGAAGTGTTTTATACATACACGAGCATGTGGAGTTTGTGGTGAGATTCTGTTTCTCCTCAGGGGAATTGTGGATAATAAATCTCCTAATTAACCTCTAACACTTGCTACACACCTACTACACGGTAATCTCCACCAACACGAGTGTGTGCGAAACTGTCAGTGCTTGTTAGCAAGCTGGTGGAAGAACGCTGTTGCAGTGTTTGGTCATTTAATGAGCTAAAAGCAATCCAATTTATCAAAATCCCCATGCATTTTCATTTTTTATACTATGCAAGGACATAACTTTATCTTTTCCCACCATATACTTCTTATTTATTGTTTTTCATTCGTTCATTTGCAATAAGCTACTTATCCCTGGTCAGTGTTGCGGGAGATCCGGAGTCTATCTGGGGAGCCCACATTCACACTTAAGGACAATTATACAGTTGCCAATCCAGCTGTTGTTTGAGAAGGGAGGAAAACAGAGAATCTGGACTGAGGAGAACATGCAAAATGGGGACGCTAGCGCAACTCACCCTCCATTCACTCTAGCAAGTGACTAGTCACTCATGTCGCTTGTAATCTGTCCAGAGGTTTTTATTTTTTTCTTCCAATGTGAAATGGTAGTAGCTGTAGGTAGCTTCTAAGCTAACAAGTTAAACACAAATGAAATAATGCACTAATCAGTGTGAAAACTTTTACAGGTTTATTTAGTATTAGCTAACTGTACTAGCTACGTACACTCAGCAGAGGCACCAACGAACTCTGCTACTTCCTTGCAAGCTTTATTTTTCTTCGTAATGTCTCCATAGGGGCACTCCATGGGGCAGTCGTGGCCTAATGGTCCGAGAGTCAGACTTGTAACCCGACGATGAACCCGAAGGTTGTGGGTTCGAGTCTCGGGTCCAGCAGGGATTGTAGGTGGGGGGAGTGAATGACCAGCGCTCTCTGCCACCCTCAATACCACGACTGAGGTGAGACCCTTGAGCAAGGCACCAAACCCCCAACTGCTCCCCGGGCGCCGCAGGGTGCGTGTTCACGGGTGTGTGTGTGTGTTCACTACTGTGTGTGTGCACTTGGATGGGTTAAATGCAGAGCACAAATTCTGAGTATGGGTCACCGTACTTGGCCACATGTCACTTCACATACAAATTTAATGCCAGGCTGTATATGACAGGATAAGATGAAACCAAGCTTAT
This sequence comes from Pangasius djambal, assembly GCA_022985145.1. Taxonomy (NCBI): domain Eukaryota; kingdom Metazoa; phylum Chordata; class Actinopteri; order Siluriformes; family Pangasiidae; genus Pangasius; species Pangasius djambal. The sequence goes on from CM040992.1 coordinate 1,718,155, forward strand.
AATTTTTTCTTCCATTATTGTGTTAAACAGTAAATGGGAACTAATTGCAGGTAGGAACTAAAGTTGTGAGTCGGGATCCGGAGAAATGTCGGACCACACATGCCATAGGATTAGTCTGAGGAATCATTCAAGACAGTTGTTTGGATTTGTCGCTTTATCTTGTCATACCTAATTTGCACAGAGGTAAGAAAATCTCAGTTCGAATATGAGTTATTGCTGAAATCATGGCTTCACGTTGTGCACATGCATAGAAAATGAATGTCGCTTGTCACTTTGTCACTTGAGGGTTATTCGACAGTCCTGGGATTTGAACCCACAACCTTCAGGCCACTATCAGACATTCTTTAAACGTTTAATCAGTGTGCAGGTTTGAGTAAAGACCCAATATAGAGATTTAGTGATCGCTCTTCAGCTGAAAAGTGCTCTGTCACCATGGCTGTAATTACATCTCATCCCATAATATCATCGCATCCCCCATTTCTCTCTCTCTCTCTCTCCCCCTCTCTCTATCTCTGCTCAACATAATCAACGCGTGAATACCGATTTCCATAGAGACGAGCTCGATGGGAATCAATTGAGTACAGTACGCACCTGGAGAAGCCAAATAATGCATTTTGATTGCGTGATTACAGCCGTGCCTGATTCCTCGTGCTGTCATTCTCTCCTAATGGGCTCGTCGAGAGCAGTGACTGGATGAAGATTTAAATCTATCATGGGGCTCGACAGCAGAGCGATAATACACTCAATAATGGAGTCTGCAGCTGCTACAGGCTGAAACACTGGACTGACACTGTGGTTACTTGAAATGCCAACACGGATTGCTTGCTGCAGATTAGTAACATTAGCTTGGTTCGGATTAAGAGCACAGGCCGGAAGCAGTTCAGTAGCAGTGATCGCGATACAGTGGAGGATATTAGCTAGACCAACCCTGTAGCACTTAGTAGGCCATGTGGCATTGAATCGGACTTTAAAAATTTCCGTAATTCAACATTGCCCGTGCTTTTTCATGTGTTTATTTTGTTGTCTTTTACAGCTTTCCATTCACATGAGGAGGTATTTACCTTCTGGGTTTTGTTATCTCTTGTGCGATAGAGAGAAACTGAGATAATTGGGTAGGAACTGGCAAAGCATAAATTGGTAGAAAATAGGGTAAAAAGATCTCTAGAGCAAATACAGCCATATTTCCACTTTCAGAACTCTTACTTATGGCTCACCAGGGTTCTATAATTCCAGAGTCAAAGAACCCAAAGGTGTTCTCAGCTGTCAATATCCCAGTTTCCTATGTTTCCAGGAATATTACAAATGCCCTGTGTCCACAAGGTTTAATATTCCAGGGGCTCTATGTTTACAGGGCTATATTTTTTCCAGGCCATGCGCTCCTCATGGACCTGTATTACCAGGGCCTATATTTTCAGGATTCCATGTTTCCAGAGCCCAGTCTTCCCAGAGTTCATTGTTTGGTCCCATATTCCCAGGGCTTTAAATTCTCAAGGCCCCAGATTCACAGGGTTCCATTCTCCCAGATCTGTCTGTCCCTAGAGTTACATGGTCCCATATTTCCAAGGCCTTATATTCCCATGGCCCTATGTCCCTAGGGTTCTATATTTCCAAGGCCCTAGGTTCCTAAATCTTCATATTCCCAGAGTTCCAAGTTCCCAAAGATTTATTTTCCCAAAGTTTCCTAGGGGTCTATGTACCCAGGTCTCTGTAGTCCCATGGTTCCACATTTTCTGAGCCCATACTCACAGGGTTCTGAATTTCCAAGGCCCTATGCACCCAGGGCCATATGTTTCAACCATCCTATATCCCTGAAGACCCATATTCCCAGAGTTCAATGTTCCCATGCTGCTATGTTTCCATATTACCAACATAAAGCTCCATATTCCCAGGGCTCCATTTTTCTGGAGCTACAGTATATGTGCACAATATTCCATGTTCCCAGGGCCTTGTAAATCCAAGGGTCTATGTTCCAATCCCTCTATAGTTCCATGTTCTCATATTTCCAGGGCTCCATTTTCTCAGGTTTCTAATTTCCCAGGGTTATATATTACCAGGGCCATATAGTCCCATGGTTCCATATTCCTTGGATTTTGAATTTCCAAAGTCTTAAATCAATACTCTGTGTTCCTGAAACATGTCCTATGCTCCTGAAACCCTATATTCCCAGGGTGTCCCTAGTGCCTGATGTTCCCAAGACTCTGTAGTCCCCTGGCCCCATATTTCCAAGGCCCCATATTCTCAGGGCTCTGTTTTCAGGGGCTTACATTCTCAATGCCCTATAATGTCAAAGGCCAAGGCCCTATATTTCAAATGCTGTGTTCCAAGGACCTATGTTACAAAGAGAATATGTTCCCAAGACCCTTTAATCCCATGGTTCTATTTTTCCAGGGATCTGAATTTCCATAACCCTGTGTTCCCATGGTCTTACAGGGTCCTATATTCCCACAGTTTCATATTCGTCCTGTGTTCCCAAAGGCCCGAATTCCCAGGACCCTATTTTCCCAAGGTTCTGTGTTTTCAGGGTTATAGACAACTAAGGTCCTATTTTTCCAGGCCCCTATATATATCAAATGCCCTATTTCCCTGAAGCCCCATATTGTTGGAGTTCTGTTTTCCCAAGGCTGTTTAATCTCATGGTCCCATATTCCCAGAGCTCTATATTCTCAAATGCAGGGCCCAATATGCTGTATTCGCAATAGATCTTTGTTGCCAGGGCATTATTTTTTTTAAAAGCTCTATGTTTCTAGGGCTGCACATTCCTGGGATTTCCAGTCCAAGACCTGTATGCCCCAGGGTTCCATGTTCCCATGGGACTATATTCTTAGAGCCCCATATTCCTAGGGCCCTGCACCCCACATAAACCCACAATTCTACCACTGATCATTATAGTAATAGCCTTAATTGAATTGTTTCTCAGACATGAGGATGCTGTACAAAGGAAAGCAAAGTTGATTAAAAACATATAATTAATTCTCCAGACTTCAGAACCAAAGGATTCTCTGTGGTGTTGTGTGGTGTCCCCATTTATTGCACTGTTACTCCAGAGCTAAATAATTAAATCGTTATTTTCTCAGACAAATCAAACTCGCACTTCATTTGGTCCTCTTGTGTACCTTTCGCAGTGCACAGAAAGGGGTGGAAAGCTTTAATTCGGCGTGTCACTCAATGTCTGTGGGATGGGGTCAGGGGAAATTTCTGTTTAGACCAAAATATTTCCTAAATGTTATATTCTAGCAGTATAGGTGATGAAATATATTGAAACATGCTACAACAGTTTAAAAGCAAGGCAAGTATACCAGGCATATAATCAGAGAAAAGTGTGTTTCTCTGCTGTTTTCAGAAACTTCACAAGGATAGTCATCCTTTTAATGATTAGAGTTTCTGAAATACATAGCTGAACCCTGCGACTGTGATTGCTATGTCGTGACGCCTTTACACTCATATTTGTAACCGAAGGTGGCTGGTGTGATTTGTCTAATGTTCCGACTCCGTGCCGTCGTCCATGATTGGTACCTGGAGGAGAAACAGCTGCTTTTTTGATAATCCTCTGTGGGTTTGTTATTGCAGCTTAGCATGCCCGGATCAATCAGAGCGCTATGTCTAACTCCATCTGCTCCTGTTCAAGTATCGGCATTACAAACTGCTGCAAGCAAAAAAATCAAGACCTGGACTATTAATTCACCCCAGACACTTGTTTCTCTAAATTATGTCACTGTTAAAGTTTGCACCCCACCCCAAGGTTTGTTTGGTGAAGGAAAAAAAAAAGAAAATGTATCAATTTTACAACTACAACCAAAATTAGAGATGGTACAATATCAGTTTTTCTTATTCCATTACTAATAATGATACTGAAACCTTGAGTATCAGCCTATATAAGTATCCGTTCGAAATCTTTTCTTTAAAAACTGCTAGTCTTTAAAATTATTATTATTATTTTTTATTATTATTAATAATAATAATTAGTCATGAACAAAAATACATAGCTAAAAACATGACTTAAACAAAACATCAGCTTTTTTAAATTCACTTAAGCTATTTCATACAAAAATATAAATAAACGATGCAAAAGTAAATAAATATAAAAATATAAAAAAAAGACAATCAAATCTTTTTAGATGTTAAATATTTCTGATGATTAAAGCAAATCAGTTTGCTTTGCTGAATGGTGTGCTTAATTAATTAATTTAGTTAGTTAGTGTTGATTCTGCCTTTTACCTCTCATTTTTTCAACGTCACTTCCTTTTTTAATTGCATTTAGTTTCATGTTAACTTTGAAACTAGCTGATGGAAATCTCCACCACTGTCATACGATTTAAAAGTGGTTGTACAGTACGTACAGCGGGGTCCAAATGTCTATTTTATTTAGAATTGGAAATAAAGAGAAGGTTACAGAACTTTTAAATATTTAAAACAAAATAAAAGTCTTAAAGTAAAAATCTTGAATATTTAATATTGAGGATTCGGCACTATTTCTAGGTCGCTGTTTAACTGTAAGCAAATGTGTGTTATTGAGCAGGTTAACTGCTTTGTACAAAAGGTCATTTTTTCCTCGTGTCTAATCTCTTCTATTGAAGCGTGTGATCAGACGACACGCCAATGGATTTGATCAAAAATGTATCATAAGATTTTGCACAAACTCATAGAGTCCACGCCAGCTCGAGTGCTCACTGTCATTAAAGCAGAAAGGGGACGGACTGAATACTAAGAACCTCTGACATTCATGTAAATATTTCAAAGATTGTACTTTTCACTCATGTTTTTGTCAATAATATAATTTTTTAAAGAAAACTGTATTAAATTAGAAAAGAATGCAAAATAGAGGCATTTTAACTAGTGCTCTCAGACCTTTGGACCCCACTGTATATACACAGAACAGAACCCCGGGATAGAAACCCCAGAACCCTTGAGGTTCCTCTGTTTCCACTTTAAATACCATGAGTCCGAAGCATGGCTTTAAGGAGATGTGTACTGTATAATTTTGTAAACAAAGATACCCACTGCTAGTTTGCGAGCGTACATGCGGTATCAAGAAATGACATTTAGCTTGGTGTTAGTGTGCTGAAAGCAGACTCTGTAATCTGTCTATGCACATCTGTGCCAAGTTGTCCTGCTGTCAAATGTCACCCTGTTAATATGGACGACGAAGCGCTTTCCAGACAGAGTGTTCGGCGTGTTTGGCTGCGTTTCTTTCTCTCTTTCATCTGCGGAGTCCTGATTATCGCTACGTTTTGATGTCGAGGGAAACAAGGCTGTGAGTGACAGCTTGGCTGGAGCTGAACAGTTCCTCTTCCTCCTCCACCTATCTGAGTCCACACAGCCTGAGGAGAGACAGGAGAGAGAAACAGACGACAACAAAATAACAATGGTGTGGATCGCATTTAATTATCCTCCTGCCTTCAATAGACTCCAAAGCAGAACTGATGTCTTGAATTTAATTTTCACCACCAAAACAGTGGTGTTCTCGGCGCATTGTTAATAAGCGCTTGCTTTTTTTGTGTCGAGACGACAAAGAAAAGGGCATTTGACTCAGGAAAAGTAATTAGGCTGCATTCGCATACCGGTGGATGATAGGAGAACAAAAACCTTCGTTCTGAAGTTAACACAGCATTCCGCGATGGGAACGCTCTGATAATATAGAGGGAAGAGGAGCTTTTGCATGTTTAAAGTTCAGGAAGGGTTTATAGCACACACACACACACACACACACACACACACCCCATGGCATTTTTCGTTGGTAGAACGAATGCTAATTCATCGATTTTGTGATTACATCCCATTTTCTTGGGAAACGGCATCATATTGAGCTTTGTACAAAAATAAAAATGTTTCTCACCTGGTTGTGCAAGAATTTCCATTTTCAGCCTCCGAGAAAACATCTCACGGCGTCGGAATACCGCTGCAGCCTTCATAACCACGCAAATCATAATTGGCAGGTTTGAGATGCCAGACTAGCCATGCCAAATTCATATCTTCACAGCTCTGGATTTAATCGGCCTGTAATGTTCAGCCCGGCTCCCAGCACGTCACCAGTGTGTGTGTGTGTGTGTGTGTGTGTGTGTGTGTGTGTGTGTGTGTGTGTGTGGGCAGAATGTAATTGTAGGATGAGATTCTGAAGATGTGGTTCCAGATTTTTCACCGTTAATGAAAGTCTGGGGTAATATCTGAGCAGCGGATATTACAGCTACGTTCTGCTCCCATTGTCCAATGTGCGAGTGCTTTATTGAATAGATGTGAAATATCTTTATCACGTCCATCCGTTATGAAGGGCTGTGCATCTGCTCGCTGTTGTTTGTGTTTGTTGGAGTGGTTCAATAGATGCAGACACGAGACAGAGTGCGATAGAGGAAATAAAGAGGCTTCGCCTTGCTGAAGGCTGACTCCTGTTTGAGAGCATTGTTTTTGCTAAGCTTCTCCACACTGTTACTAATGAACATTAATACAGCTTCTCCACGGTTCTCACTCTTCTCGTGTCTTTTGGAAGACATGCAAGACTTAAAGGCTGTTTGAAATCTAGACTCTCTAGACCAGGGGTCCTATTTTGCCAGACCAAACTGAGCACACAAACGATACCGTAGAAGAGTCGATAAACGTATGAAAAACAATTGTCTGTAGTTCAGCAACTCTAATTTTCCGAACATGGCCCAGCATGGCTTCTGTAGCAGATCTTCAGTTGTCTAATCACATGCATTTATGTAAATAATTTATCTTAAGGAAGCTCATCAGACTTGACACTAGCTACAGAGAGATCTAGAGAGGTCTGAAGGTTTTTCATTTATGTTTAAAGATGAATGGACAGAGACGCATGCGTTCGTTAGATAATAGGTTTGGTAGAAAATATCACAATGAGGTGCGATCAAAAATAGTAACTGTGGGAGCTTGAAGGATTGGTGAACCTTTGTGCTGGAGTGGGCGGAGTCCAAATGTGGTAACATGAAGAGGCGCTACAAAATAAAACACATGAACTAATCATTCATTAATCACTAATCATTAAAAGGTAACTTTCATCACCATTCACTCATGTTAGCCAATTATCTGGATCTTTGTAAGTAAGAACTTTGATGTAACTGGAAATTTATGAATTTCAGTTGATCTATACCCCACTCCAGGAAGCTCCAGCTCATTCTGAGCTCCTTTAAGTAATTGAGCTCGTCACTGAAGGGCATCCTACGGCTCCTCCTTTCCACCTCACCAACGCTGCTTTGAAGTCTGGAGTAATTAACCCCCGCCTGAGAAGCTTCAGCGTTAACCTCAATGTGTGTTACGACTGTTTTCACACATAATGAGCCTCAATCTTCCAGAGAAAGGCTTTAAACATAAAAACATGACCGATCTAATCTCCTGACTGTCCTCAAGGCATCAGTATAGCACTGCAAAAAAAAAAGATATCTTAGCAAGTTTATGTAATATTTCTTATAATAAGATATGAAGCAAATACATCTTTATTTTCAAGCTTTAGATTTTCTTATTCTATTGGTGGATCATTTTGCTTCTAGAGATAAAGACTTAAAATGAGAAAAATGATCTGCCACTAGAACAAGACTGTTTCAACCTGGAAAAAGAGAATATGTCTAGAAACATGTTTAATAATCTTATATTTGGTTCATTGTAATCTTATAATAAGAAATATGAGATACATTTAACAATATTTGAAATATTTGTACCTGCTAACATGTCAAATATAACAGGAAGGACAAAATGTGTACAACCTCCTATAAACCCTAACCCTTAACCCTAACACCTTACCCTTAACACCTAAGCCTTAACATTAACCCTAACCCCTAACCCTAACACCTAAGCCTTAACATTACCCCTAACCCTAACCCTAACCCTTAACCCTAACCCTTAACCCTAACCCTTAACCCTAACACCTAAGCCTTAACATTACCCCTAACCCCTAACCCTTACCCATAACACCTAAGCCTTAACATTAACCCTAACCCCTAACCCTAACCCTTACCCGTAACACCTAAGCCTTAACATTAACCCTAACCCTAACCCTTACCCGTAACACCTAAGCCTTAACATTAACCCTAACCCCTAACCCTAACCCTTACCCGTAACACCTAAGCCTTAACATTAACCCTAACCCCTAACCCCTAACCCCTAACCCTAAACCCTGAGGGATACATTTATAAATTTAAAATTTATATCCTGAATTTATATATTTCTGTAAAGCTGCTTTGTGACAATGTCCATTCTTAAATGAATATATACAGTATACAAAGAACATTGAATTGAATAAGCCCTCACCCTAAGACCTAACCTGTAGCCCACACAATGGTGTGCAACACTAAACAACACACTTAACACACTTATCCAGACTGAATCACACTGAGCTGTCTCCACTCCATGGACTTTTGGCTTGACTCCACCCAGGTAGGAGGAGCTGGATCAAGTCTGACTCCACCACATGGACTTTTTGTTCTGCAGTAACTGGAGTCAGCTTTTTCATGTTTGTCGTCTCTGGTAAAATATTTTTTCAAGTACTCGGTCTGGAATAGTGAAATACTTTCCTGGGTCCACCAGTTGATGACTCTTGCTGTACGACCTCCAGAAGGTGACTCGACATTTAGATTTTCCAAATTTACATTCTTTTCCTGATCCACTCTGATTGACAGTAGTATGGGCTATCAAACCTCTTAAAAAGCGTGCTTCATGTAAGATATCTAATCTAATCCATCCCTGCTGATGTTTAGCGTTCACTCGTCCAACACATCCAGCAATACAAACTAGCACTAGAACAGTAAGTCCAGATTGGCCACTGTCTTTCACTTGCCTTTCAATTTCCACTGAAAATTGTAGCTATTGCATTCGCTCTGTCTCAGCAGCACTTCAAAGCTTTCAGCTTTGGGGACTTTGATCTTTTCTTTGAACTTTACCCAGAATTGCAGCACGCTTAAATTTTCACCTGCACTGCTCGAATGAAAATCCGAGCAAACAGAGATGCCGTTGTAATACCCCGAACTGAGGCCCAAGATATATTTATTCCCTTTTTCTTGTGAGTGACAGCAGGACAAAAAAGCAATAAAACTTCCACAGCTCTCTGTGTCTCATCCCCAATCTGACAGTTCTGCATCTTTCTCTAACTCGGCTGTCTGTTCCGACAAGACTCTCATCATCTCTGGCTGCCACTTCCTGTTTGTAGTTTTGTTTGGTCCTCTGGGAATGAGGGAGTGTTGAGATGCCTGCTGGATCCTGATGATGAGTCTGCATTTCATCACTGGTTGGCCTTACTGTGAACTTTGCACTCTAAGTGCTGCTGATCTTGAATCTTTAGCTAGTCAGTTTTCTCTGGGAAAATTAGCTATCTACATTAGCTAGTGAGATTAATCTAAAAAGAAAACGTGCAAGCTGTAAAAACTCAAACTGGGAACCCTTAACATCTATCCAATTATTGATATCTGTTAAAGTTTCCCAACTTGGAGTTTAACTTTTCCCTCTCTCTTAGGGAAACATTATTTTGTAGGGTTCTTTAGAGCAGTGCTTCTCATGGGTGTCTGTATTGTATTATATACTACACTATATTATATTCTAAAGGTATTATATTTAGGGGTCCAAGCACTGCTAGTTTTTTTGTTCAAGTTCTTCTTCTTCCTTAAATTTAGAGAGACATGAAACCTTGTTATTAGGTAGTATTCTTTCCTTTACTCAGGAAAGAGAGAGTGATGGCCCCAAAGTGAAGTTTGGCCTATATCTTGTGAACCATATGTCATATTGTGAATTTTTTTTGCTGATTACATGGGTCCTACAAAACCAAAAGCCTCAAGAACCAAGCTCTAACTAATGATTAGGACAAGGTTCTGCAGCCGTGTGCCATGGGTATGGTCATCCATGGGGCGGAGTTACATTCAGAACTGTAAGTCACACAAAATTTGAAAGGTGCTTTCAGGACTAGATTTTGAGGCTGTGCGCTAAGGTTGGGGCGTGCTCATCTATATGCGGTGTTGTTAAGTTCAAATATCTGTTTCTCAGGAACTGCAAGACAAGTCGAGCTGATATTTGGTATGCTACATTGTCATGGCAATTTGTAATTATATTTCTAATGATGACTGTGGTACTGAAAAACAACCCTGTCAGCCAATCAGCTTTTAGCAATCATTTTAAAGGGTCTATCTATATCATGATTCATCTTTATTGTTTCACATTGCACTCAAAAACAAGTCAGCTTATAATTATTGTAAACCCTAATGTGTTAGTGTCAGTGGAACACTCAAGTATAGAAAGCTCTATTGATCTAATAAATAGACTAGGTATTACTTTATGCATTTAAATAATGTTCATGACATACAATCTGTACTGAAGGGGTGTTTATATAACTTCCGATTATAGTTAAATGGGTCCCTAATATGTGCTTTAGTGTGGACACTAATGGTGGAAATGCCAGGAAATGTCTGGCCAGCCAGTGGGTTGATGGTGAAACTTAGACAGTTACAGGTTTCTTGAGGTTCCTCAAAGGTTTATTGGATAATTAAGGGTTCCCAGCTTGGGGTTGTACTTGGAACCCTCATTTCTGTAAGGGAACATTAGGCCTTGTTTAAAACCTTTATGGGTTTTCCTCAAAGGAACAAAACAGAGCTGGCTGAGCAGTTCAGGTTTAAAGGCCGTGCTCAAGAACCCTGCAGTGGCTCTGTGATGGTTCTGGGATTAAAACTCCCAACCTCCCAGTCTCGGAAAACAAAACCGAGCAGAGCTTTTGTTCTAGACTGGAGCTGGGAACCACAGATGTATTCGGTAATTAAGATATTATCCTGTTGGCATTGTTCACGAAGGACTGGATTAGTTCTGCCCTCTTGACCTTAATGAAAAGAACATAATATCTCAGAAACCTTCTTCACAACATGGCTCTTTGTAGCTCTCAGTAAAGAGATGAAAGAGGAATGTCAATTAAAACCTGAGATTCATGAATAGACAGTACAAAAGTGGAGACATGGATACATCCAGGCATTCATCTTCTCCACTAATGAAGCATAGCACTCTCTGTTCTTCAGGAACCCGGGAGTCCACCGTGCCATGACTGGCTTGACTCTCTAATTGGTGAAAATTCATTGTACGTGTCAGAGATGTGGTCACTGCTCGAAGAGCTTCTTAAATGTCACTTCCGCATACCGGGAGAGAACAATGACGCCTGGCCTTGATGTAATTAGAGACATGAAAGGTAGCGTAACATTCTGTGAGTGATGCACAAAGGTTACGGAGGTACGCTTAAGCTGGGGGTGAAGCTGATGCGTAAGAGCAGCTGGAACCGTGGTTGAGAGTCTAAAGATAAAAAAAATTGAAGTTCTAACCTCCATACACCCCCATAAAATTATTGTTAAAGATACACCTAAGAGCGGAAGAGGAAAATAAGAAACACCATTCATTCATTCATTCATTCATTCATTCATTCATCAAAGTTGTATAATTAGAAAAATAAAAATAGAAATAAATGAATAAACTAAAATAAATGTAAACAAAGAGATAAATAAAAATAAAAGCATAATTATAAAAATAAAAAAAAGAAAATAAATGAGCTAAATAAATAAATAAATAAATAAATAAATAAAAGCATTATATAATAAGGAATAAGAACTTTGCAATATATTTTTTCATAATTTTTGGATTATGAAAGAGAAACAAGAAAAGGTAAGAAAAGGAAAAGAAAAATGCAAAATAAATACACACACACATGATAAATGAACAAAAATCTGAATAATTTTTTTAAATTACATTTTTAAAAAATATGAATATGAAAATGGAGAAAGCCCTGCTATGCACACGTGCATGAGCCCATGTGAGTAATGTGAGTAATGCACAATACGAGCGATGGAGGTCAACAATGAAGCTCATTTCATCTACATCAATGCTTTGTTAGAACATCAAAGCTTTGTTTAATCATGAATCCAAAAAAAAATTGTGTTTTTGTGAAAATCTTTGCTCTTGTGATTTCCAGAGTGATTCAGCTGAGAGGAAAATCAGAGGGACGTCGATAAACATGTGTTAAAAACAATATGCAAACTCAGTGTGACTCTCTTTCTGAGGAAATCTTTCTTGTGTTGCAAAGTTTCTTCCTCTAATTTTCCCCCCTACTGAGAGAACGATCCAGACAGATGGCTTAGTCAGAGTGACGCTCGGTCCTAAAGCCCTCCAGACACACAGCACACCTGAGCTCACACACCTGCGTCAAAATATCACTTACAGCACCTTTCAAGCTGGAACACATGAGAGACAATGAAGAAAACGGAAAGTTATTTTTAAATTCATTTATCTAAATGTGTTCATTTTTTAAATTGCACACATCAATTATTTGAAAGATACTAAATAATTTAGAAAATATCACTTCATTGTCTTAATTTTCTTTTAAAAAAAACTAAGCACACTTGCAGGTTCCAACTTCGAAGATAAACAAAATAATTGTAAAATTTAGAGAAAGAAAGAAATGAGTTTTCCCGCAGAAATGCGTTTACGCTGTTATTTATTGAATGAGATGTGTTTCTGTGTGTGTTTTTTCGCTTTCGTTCTTTTGTTTTGCAGATTTATTATTAGAAATGAAGTCAGGGCGTGACAGCGTACGCTCCTGTTTTAGCGTGTTGAGCAGTTTGTGTAATAAATGTTATTTGATTTTTTTTTTTTTTTTTACAGTTTGACAAATGTGCACATTTTGCTTGAGTAAGACTGCAATGAATCAACATGACATGACTAAAGACGCACTAAATGGATCAAAGCGATGAATTAACACTGAAATGAGATTTAGAAGTAAATACGACGCTCCGCGTGGTTCTGATTTGTGTCTCGGAGCTGGAGTGAACTGTGAGGAAATAAAAAGCCCGTAGCTGCATTGGCAAAGCCGAGTGAATCCACTTCCTCGCCGAGCAGACGCTCGCTGTGCTGCTCGCTTTATACATCCACTCGCTCCCTCGACGCTGACTTCCAATCAGGTCCTGGCCAGCTTCGGGTTGAGACTCTTTCCTGTGAGGCGCTGCAGAGGCGGTGCTGTCACATCACTGAGGGACTCTGATTGGTCAGAAGGGGTTGATTAATTCTCTATAACAGCAGCTCTGACAGCAGCGCAGGTTTATATTAATGCGCTCGATCTGATACGTTATCGTTTCTATAGCAACGGCTCATTCAGAGGGACGTGTCCAGTGGACGCTGCACTGATAATAACGTTGCTGTTTATGTAACATGTGTGGAAGGAGTCTCCAGTGTCAGCGCTTTGTAACAGTCAGAGGTGAAGCTGGAACTTGAACTTTTCCGACATTTTGAGTGTTTATAGCTGCTGTAACGGAAGTGAGAACAGTAAATTATTATTATTAGTAGTAAGATGCTGTGCAATAAAAGGAATAAAACTGTTAATTGTTAATTAACACTGTTGCTTATTTTCCTGTAACAGCACATCCTCGAGCGCTTTATTCCTCTTATACCACAGCAATTTCCCCACAATTACAGTTTTTATTTATCAAGCAATGACGCATCACATTCTCCTACTGAGAAACCGCAAAGAAGCGTAACCTCCTCTGTCCTGAAGACGTCGGAAAACTTCACGTTACAGCTTCACCTCTGACTGTTACAGAGCACTGACACTGGAGACTCCTTCCATCAATGTTACATAAACACCTCCTTACAGAAACCTTCACCACATCAACGATTATGAGTGAGCTGTTGCTATAGAAACGATAACGTATCAGAATAAGTGCATTAATAGAAACCTGTGGTTTGCAGCTGCACTACTGTCAGAGCTGCTGTCATGGGAAATCAATCAACACCTGACGACCAATCAGAATCCAGTATTCAGCAGCGCTCCTTTGCATTAAACGAACACAGATGAAACCCTCATTACAGATGCGTATTTACAGCTAACGCTGTTATTCCTGAAGTGCTTCCAGCGTGACCGCGCACTGCAGATATGCTAAAGCCTCCTGACGGCGACAGCGAAACACTGACGGCTCATTAATGATGTTTACTGCTCACATTTCCTGAGAGTTTTACAGAAACACACACACACACACACGTACATCTGCTTACAGTGGTGGATCAGGAAACACACTCGTCCCTCTGGAGCATGATGGGAAACTGTGATGGAATTTTAATACAGAAGACTGTAGGAGTGATTAGCATGAGACAATGGGCAGTTACAGGAAATTACATCATAGAGCATGTCAAAGGTCATAAAGTTTCTTTACATCTATTCCAACTTCCTCAACACAGATGAGCCAGTTTCTCTCCCAGCAGCCCTGTCTGATGTCAGAGGTGTCTGGCGTTGGCTCAGCTTTGGTGTAATTATCTTTTTGCCCTTTTACTGAAAAAATGTTAATATCCCAAAGCTCAGTAATTACCCAATCACACTCGTCTGCCATTTCACCTGTCCGTCAATCTCACATTTCAGATCTAATCATCCATCTGATGTCAAGACCTGGCTTTATTTCAAATCTCTTTCATGTGTAAATTATTCTAAAACACATCACGATGTGCAGATGTTTTTATTACTCAATAACTGCATGGAAATGCAAATGATTTTTTATTTTTTTTTTTTACTTTTTCTAAGAATCTCTAAAAGATGAAAAAGTGAAGTTAGCAGACATTGGAGTGAAGGACACAGGAAATGGTACTTGCAGCTACACGTATACTTTTTATCCTTTTTTTAACGTAACCTTTTTTAACGTGTGTCGAAAATTATCGAAAATATCATTTGAACATATCGAGCAGTTATGCAGCTAAGATCTGAAGTTTATGAACTAGGTAATCACACACAGTGGATCTGTGTGTGTGTGTGTGTGTGTGTGTGTGTGTGTGTGTGTGTGTGTGTGTGTGTGAGAACTGGATCTGCAGATTATTCTAGGAGAAGTTCTCACGCTGAAACTCTAAATCTGTCTGGAGCTCAGTATAACAGTGTTGTGGCGTGTGAATGATGACATGATGATGAAGTTCCTGTAGGTCCATTAGAAGGTTTGGGAAATGAGCAGCTCTGATGATTAGTGATGTAAAGTTCTTAATCCTGACGTTAATTACTGAGATCTGCCTCCATCAACACTGTAACTTCATAACATCATAGCAGACACAGGTTATTAAACAGACACATGGATGGATGGATGGATGGATGGATGGATGGGTGGGTGGCCTATAGAAATCAGCAGCATTGATGGATATTGGATGGATGAATGGGTGAATAGATGGATGGCATTGATATCTGGATGGAAAGGAACACGGTAGTATGGATAGATTGGATAATGGACAGATGGAAGGTAGAAAGGGGGATGCACGGATGGCATTCAGCAGCATGGATGGATGGATGGATAGATGGAATGGTTTATTGATGGACAGAGGAGTAAATATGGATGGATGGTACTCAGTAGGAGGGATGGATAAATGGATAGTCAGACAAATTGATGCCTAGATGAAAGAATTGGTCAATGGACAGATTGATGAAAGAGAGGGATGCACTGATGGCACTTAGCAGCACAAATGGCGCTTTGATGGATGGATTGAAGAAAGAAAGGTATGCATGGATGGAATTTAGTATCATGGATGGATGGATAATGAATTCAGCAGGAGAAGGTATTGGATATTTGAAGGATAGAGAGAAGGAATGGATGTACAGATGGAAGAAATGGAAGTATAGATGGATGGATGAATTGGTTGATGGGCAGGTGGATGAATGAAAGCGATGCACTGATGGAATTCAGCAGGAGAAGGTATTGGATATTTGGAGGATAGAGAGAAGGAATGGATGGACAGATAGATTAATAAATAGAAAGAACAGCAGATACAAAAGCAGGAGCTCAGCTCCAACAGGGCAGTAAATGTAGTAAACATGGAGGTACATGGAGGTGGATGGAGGTGTGTTAGAGGCAGTGGAGGTGGAGAAGGTGGAGATGTGTCTCTCAGCTCGGCGTGGTTGTTCTCCAGCTCGTGGTATAAAACACTTCGGTTAGATTGATGATGTGGAGCGCAGGAGTCGCTCGGCTGGGTTTGTTTACGCGAGTCCTGCCTCATTCTCCGCCTTCCACCTTCAGCTAATGAAGCCACACACTCGTTTACGGCTCACGTTTCAGAGAGAGAGAATAAACGGAGAGATTTTCGGGTTTTTTCACACCATAAACCACAACAGCTCTTTAGGGAATGAACTTCAAAAGCTTGTGTGTGAGCAGCAAATAAGGGACGAGGACACATTACACAGATAGTGTGGACTTTATTAGGTGGAGGGGCGTGGCTTGATCATGTGACCATTTTATTTTCACTCCTCTGGCTCACGAAAGAAGGAAAGAAGAACAAGAAAGACAGCACATGAAAAAAGAACAAGAAAAAACACACAAAAAGAAAGAAAGAAAGAAAGAAAAAAACAAAGATAAACAAAGAAAGATGCAAAGGAAGAACAAGAATGACAGAACATAAAAGACAGAACAAGGAAGAACATGAAAGAAAGAAATAAAAAGAAACAAAAGAAATAAAGAATCAAAAGAAAAAAGAATGAAGAATGCAAAAAACAAACAAAAAATGAAGAAAGAAGGAAAGAAAGAAAGAAAGAATCATGAAATAAAATGGAAAGGAAATGGCTTTAATTGGGAAAATAGAAGAGAATTTCTTTCTGTCTTTCTTTCTTTTTTTCTTTCTTTCTTTACGAAACCTTAAATCCACACACAGGTCGATTCATTTCTGTTTGATGATAAAAGAACTAATTTTTTTAGTTTTCCCCCAGTAAGGGAGTGAATACTTATGCAATCACAATGTCTACATTTTTTATTTGTAAATAGTTCTGTAAAAATTATTTTGTGTGTGTGTGTGTGTGTGTGTGTGTACGTACGTACGTTCATGACAAAATCCAAGCCGACGCAAAACTTTGGGGGGGGGGGTTAATACTTATGCAAGCTGCTGCATACAATCCAATTTTGCAGCGTTAGCGAACAACGGCAGCTAGCAACAACTATTTATCCAGCAGATACACTGCAGCTGTAACATTCCTAACATTAAGAAGTTTTAAACTGCTGCAGTACTTCAGGAGTGAATATTCTCCACACACACACACACACACACACACACACACACGCACAGCAGCCAGGACAGTGCCGTAGGTAGTGCGCAGGGTGCGACTGGGACATACGGCTACGTGCTTTAAAGACGATGTGCCCTCTGGTGCTCTCACTGGCTCTGCTCTTAGCTTCCTACAGCCGTGATCTGTTTAATTATCACTTTATCCTTTGCATTAAGCAGACAATCCTCCTCAGTGAGTCCATACAAAACCTTACGCTCCTTTCCTTCTTCCTTACGGTTTGGGACACATGGTCTGAGTCACGCTGTAGTCATTAGCATTTAGCATTTAGCACAATACACAGGCCGTGCATGCAGTTTGAAAGCTCTGGCATGTGGCTTTTGTGAGGGAAATGTGCTGCTGAGTCATGAGTGGATCATACGGTGTATCAGTGTGTGAGAGTGAATAGAAAATGTCAGAGAGAAGAGAAAGAACAAGAGGAGATGGGTTCTCCAGCGGGGGAACGAGTGCCCAAGCTCTCCAGAGCGAATTGCATGTTTCATAACACTTCTGGTATTCGATCGAGAACTTGGGAAAAGACAGAACTGGATAGATGACCTATGACAACATGGCACACTGCTAAACACCACAGCAGAACTAAACACCACAGTGGGG
>CM040992.1:1759710-1770976 GCA_022985145.1 Pangasius djambal
CCTCTATAGGCAGTGGTTCTAACATCGCTAACCTCCTCTTTATAGCAGAAAGCAGGAATTTTGAAGTCTGCGTGATTGTCAGTCGAGATTTCCTGGAAAGCTTTATTCCACTGTTGAGTTTTTCAACTGTTTTTTTATTTTATTTTTATTTTATTTTATATATAGCACAGTGAACTTTGCATGCCTTTGTTGCCAAATTCACTGATTTCTATATAACCAGTAGGTCAAGTGGCTTTTCAGTGGTGCAATAGCATCAACACATTTGATTAAGTGTTATTTAAGACTATTTATATGTGGAAAAGTCTCTTTGAGAAATGTTCTTACAGCATGTGGTATTTTTATTCAACACGGCGTTCATGATGTCCTGTTAGCCAGACACCTCTGAACGAATCACAATTAGTACGGCAGATTTAAGGACCTGAGGACAGGATTGTCCTGTGTGATATTTCTCCTCTTTCACACTAATTAAATTATGCTTATCAGAGCTTTTCTTCAGTTTCTCGCAGCCAAACCGCCAGCTACAGCCAGCGAGACGGATATTCTGAAGAATGTCCTGTGTAAAGAACTATGAAAGTGACCACCAAGATGATATGTAGGCGTTGTTGCAGTAGCCGTTGTAACAACCCAGTCATCACATGCAGAAGTTAGAGGAGTAACAACAATAGTTTTGCAGCAACAAGAACGATTTTGTTGGATTTCACAATTCATAATAATTAAAGCTATGACTGCTAACCCCGCCCCTCATCCCAACCTTCTACAGCATGTCCCAAAAGTCTCCACACACAGGGGTCTATGTATGTCAGCACCACGTGGGCTGTGCCTTCGTCAGTGGATGTTCGTGGACGTCCACTTCACACTTCTTAGCCTTTAAGAACGCCTTTGAGAAAAGAAGAAGGTACTGAGATCATTCTCATGGCTGGATCAGGAAGCTGTCGCAAGGTTGCGATGGACTTTAACAGGAAGCATGGCGAGCACATCACACACCACACTGTCACCAAACCTATTAACAGATTCAGAAAGACTGGAAGTGTTGAGGACCAACCGAGAAGCGGACGTCCATGAACGCTTTGGGGACTTTTGGGACACCCTGCAGATGCTTTCAGTGGTATGTGCAGTTGAGTAGGTCTCCAAGCCACCAGGAGAACTATTCTTCTAACTAAATTTTCTAGTGTCTACACGTTAGCTAACACAGACAAGCAACAGCTTTGCCCCCCTAAGTGCCTGGTGGTCCCATAAAACCTCATAACTACATGCGGAAAAAACCTTACGAAACTGCCCGGGTCCACACCTCGGAGTCCTCACAGCTCATTTTGAGTGAGATCTGGTCATTTTCAGTCACTTCTAACTTTCATGGCTAATTTCCCACCAAACGCTGCCCTTCTTCCTCTTTAATGAGTATCATTCATCCACGCAATCTCCACCTGCAGATCTTTTGATTTTTCTTTTTCCATCACGGCTCTCTGCAGATGAAGCCAAAACACCCAGATGCACAAGTAATGCAGCTCTGGCTTGTAACCAGCCATCAAATGAACATCAGGAAAAGGTAATATGGAGCGTCTGTTGCTTGCGTTCAAACACAGGAAGACCGTCTGCTTCAGAGAAGCCTTTCAGGGACTCATCTCCTGGGATTTTTTTTCTTCATTGTGTCAGGTGCTTTCCTGCTTTGAGTAATCAATTCAAGCATAGCTGCAGAGCTCCTTCAGCCAGTAAACACTTGAGATGGAAAATGAGATGTTTCCACTACAAAGACATTGTCCATGAACCATTAGACTAGATACTAAAAGCACACAATGGAAAACATGTGGCATGCAATTTTACACAGTCAGTCTTGATGCATTAGTGCATTTATCCTGCTTTAGCCTACCTAATGACTGCACTAGTCCAAAAATAAACACATCCCAAAACATGGCTCCATGGTTATTTTTAATCCCAGTTTGAGATTTTAATGCGCCTGTAAAGGTTTTTCAGCTATGTGTTGAGCTGTTTGTTATTTCAGCTGGACATTGACTGGAGTTGGCGTATAATCTTGAAGCTGTTTTGCCATTTATTCAACAGCGTTCACCACTTTACGTGGTTAGTAATTTCATCTAGAACAATGCAAGCCTATGATGTCGAAAGCCCTGTTGCTATTCTGTGCTTCTTCTTTGCAACCTATCATCTTTTGTGCCATTTTCACAGCTCTGTGTCTCTGAGAGGTGTTGCTGTATCAGATGCTAATCCTATACGTTGCAGCAGCAGGAAGGGGTTTCTAATACCCGTTCAGCCATCACACCATAGCTTAAGACTTTCTCAGAAAGTCAGGGTGTTGGGAGACATTTTCCAGGATGATGCTGTTGTCGAACTTGCAGCTTTGTGTATATTTACATTTACATTCACAGATGCTCTATATGCTAATGCACAGGCTGAGCCTAAAGATAGCTACACATTAAAGCACCGCCAGGAATCTAGCTAGCCGTCCATTCTGATTTAAGTACATCATTAATATTCATGCAGGTGCTTATTGAAGAAGCTGAGCTCAAAGACAGTTTAGAAGTCCAGGAGATGTTTGTTCCACAGCCTGATGCATGATGGGTCAAGCTGAGCCGTTCTTGTAGCTTAGAGGGCTTGAAGTATGATGAGGTATGTGCTCTGCCGGATTAGTCATCGGGTTATTCAGGTCAGTGGATGGAGGTTGGTCTGTTTTGGCTTTGTATGCGAGAATCAGGGTTTCAAAGCAACTAGACTTTGATTACTGGCTGTTTAGCTGTGAAGACATGAGTAAAAAATTAACACAGTCATATGAAAAGATTAGACTAAGGTTGGGGTCAGGGGCAGGATTAGCATGTGCGATTTGTCTTACTTTTTTGTATAAAATCAAACCTAAAACATCCATCGATTCAGGTTACGTTAGAGATTAACAGTGACATCACAGTACCTGCTTCCCATTTTCATAACGTGTGTCCATTAGGAACACTGTAACATTATTTAATCAATCTGGGCCTTCCGGAGTCAATCACGACAATGTAGCACCACAATATTCTCATCTACACCGCTGTAAAATCCTGCAGCGTATTTCCTCTGGTCATGATGCTTCTTCTTCCCTAGTTACGTCGTGATTTTGTGGCGTAAAGAATGGCATTAACTCCAGGTTTCCTCATCATGGTACACGGTGACATTACTAACGTTGCCTGCATTAAATATTGGCTTTCTTCCACTCTGCAGTGTGTACAGATTAAATCTAGCATAGCATATTGAAAGTATGAGTAATGTTTGTGAGTAGGAACCACTAAGCAGCCACCCGTGTTGCTTGTCTGAAACCTTTCCACTTTGACTGACAGGCTGAAGTTTAGTGTGTATCAGGATGAAACGGAGTTTCTGCTCCATGTGTCCTTTGGGACAACGATTGAAAAATCTCAGTGGCTTAAAATGACAGTGAGAGCACATGGGCCTAATTAGTCAGAAAAGCAGATAGCATCCGTCGTGACTGAAAGCCCACACAATAGCGACGACACACACAAAAAAATCCCTTCACACAAAGCACAGCATGGCCACGAGTCCTGAACGGTCTGGGGTTGAAACGCCTGTGGAGGTTATCAGAGAGCTCCGAAAGGCGCTTTTATATGTGTTCCCCAGAGCTCCCAGGGTGCCTTGTCTATTCCCTGACCTTGGAATGACCTGCTTGTGTCCTGTGGGATTTCATGCCTAGGGAGCTGGACTGTCCTGATAAGGTGTCGCACCACCCCAAGCTCTGTCCATGAATAGTAAATCAAACTGACTGGACTGCGGTGAGGTTTTGTTAACATTTTGTCTGTTCTGTGGAACAGTGGAGGATTTTCCAACTTTTAAACCTGTGTGTGTGATTCAGAGCCGCAATATTAAAAAAAAAACGTTTAGGGTCAGTTAATGGTGTATTCTGTCGAGGTAAAGTGTTAGGACAGAACTGTACACACAAACGTTTAGCCAGAGATTGCCATTGTGTGAATAGTTAATGCATAATCATGTCCCATTTTGCGTAGACACATCTGGATATTTATTGAGTTGCTGGTTGTGTTATCTCGCAAATCGATGCTACAATTGATCTACAGCGGATGCAATGTTTATCATTTCATTTGGAACAACATCATGAGATCACAATACCAAGAAAAGGAGATGATCATGGACCAGGAAGAGAGGGCGGAGCAGCACACACCGCTATTCATATTCCTCAAATTCCTCGGCAGCTACATCAGCAATTTGATTTAATTGTATTACTATAACAATAGACATGGTCCCAAATCAGCTTTACAGAAATCCGGATGTAGATCCCTAATGAGCAAATCAGACAAACTCCCTGAGACGACATGAGGAGGAAACCTTGAGAGGAAGCAGACGAGAAAAATGATCTCACCTGCTCACTAAAGAAACGTGGCATGTCAGTCAGAACAAGACGGAAAACTTACAAATTAGTGATAGTTCTGGAGTGAGTTAGCTTCTGTGTTTGGCCGAACCTGAAGTAATCGACCACGCTTTAACGTAATAGCTAATCCTGCTAATAGCCATGGCTATGTTTATTATTGCTGTTGAGTGTTGTGCTTCACTGACGTGTAAATCTGGGCTGTGACGTGACCAATCCAGGTTATTAATTTCAGTAAATAGTCTGTCAAATCCCGTCCAAGAGGCTGTACTGGAGTAGTGTTGCATTTTTTTTAAAAAGTGTGGACTTATTATTGTCCTTTAAATCCATCTATCTGACCTGAAATGAAAATCCCAGTGCAGAAGCAAACACTCGTGACATTTCAGAAAAATCTGTTCACCCCCGGCCCAGACTGCAAACTCTCTCTACGTCTTTGGATGAGCAAAACTGATCAGTGTGACCTGGATCTCAAACTATTCCACATTATTTCTACTAGAATTTCTCCCATACACTTTTTCGTAAGTCTTGCATTATTTTAGTCATTTTGACTTAACAGAGAAAATAAGTACTGTCAGAGCTGTTATAGAAAATGAATCAACACCTTCTGACCAATCACTCACCAGAACTCAGGAATTGCTATGTACAGGAGTAGCAGTGTGAATTCTGTAACTCTAGGATCTATGGTCTATGTATTGGGCGAGAACCAGCTCTCAATACTGGCATTAACGTGACTCTGCTAGAGCAGGTTTGACCGAGGTTGCTAAGGAACAAACCGGGCCCCTGGTGTTATTTCTGAATTTCACATCCCGGCGTTTGGACGTTCGGGAGAAAGTGCCGAAAAGGAGAGATGAAAGAATGTGAGCTGCTTCCTCTCAAGCCTTAACCCTGCTGATATGTTCCCGAGTTAGCGATGTTCTCTTCCATTCCCATGCCATCCCTGAAGATTTTACACCACAAAAGCCCAATCTGTCATCTTCATCATCTCTCTATATAAACATTCCTGATGGAAACGGAGGCCAGGAGTCGCTCCCTCATGCTCGGGCTCCATCTGATGGCAGGGATGGAAAATAAAATGTGACAAAAACAGACTCGGCTAGTTTGAATCCATCATTCAAATATGATGGCTTATGGGATTATGGCTGAAGAAAGCTGACACTGCATCTGTTTCTATCTCTCTCTCTCCCTCTCTGGCTGTCACTTTCCCCAGAGTGAGAACGTAGCACATTGAAAATGTCAAATTCTGCTCCACGTTAGCATTTTACCCGAGGGCGCATTAGCATGTCCAGGTCATTGCTGAGCACTGCATATCTTCATGCATTTCTTCTCCCTAACACACAAGCGAACACTACTGTCAATTTAGCTGCATTTACAGTACATGCATGTAGCGTAAGTGTTACCATGGTTACCATAACAACGACACGTTTACAAGTGTAACGAATAGCTAATGTTAGCTTAGCCTGTTACAGGGTGTTCAATAGGCAGTACACTAAATAAGGGTGCTAAACTACTCTTTAGTTTTAACATAACAAGCTAACTAACTAGCACTGACTGTCACATTAGCTGCTTGTTGGCTAAGCTGTGAAGTCACAGCTCGTTAATGATCTCTAGCAAAGAAAATCCGACTGTTAGCTCAGGTGGGTGCGTCATTTCCATTTATAAAGGACTCCTCCGGCAGAGCGGTGGATTTTTCTGCTTGGCCATGTTTGCTGAAAACTTTCATGTTACAGAATTATAGGATTTCCTACATCATGAAGGATGCAAGCTCTCAAATTTCTCCAAAATACGGAGCTTAGAGAGAGAGAGAGAGAGAGAGAGAGAGCTGGCTTCTGAGTAGGATGGTCTTTTATGCTAATGCAGCCTAAACATGACGCCCAACGAGGGGTCGCTGGACTCGTGAGCTGCTTTAGTGCCTCTGACTGGAAAGCTGGAAAGGTTTCTGAACATTTTTACATGTTCTGTTCTGATACCAACACACAAACACACACACACAGAAACTACCGAAGAGGAATAATGGCCGCCTCCATTTTGTGGCCTTCATCCTTGGCTCTTATGTGCTGTGAGTTTGTGTGTGAGCGAGAGAGAGAGCGAGAGAGAGAGAGTGAGAGAGAGAGTGAGAGTGAGAGAGAGCGAGCTCACAGAGACAATAGGAGAACGTGAGTGCTGCGATGAGTCAGCTTAACCTCGTTAAATTGCGCAGTAACAAACACTCCACATGCAGCGACTGTCAGTACACTGTCCTTCTCCTGTGTGTGTGTGTGTGTGTGTGTGTGTGTGTGTGTGTGTGTGTTTCAGCATCTGACGTGTGCGTCGCTTTAGCGCTGAGACCTATGCATGTTCACTTCCCATGTAAGAAAGTGTATGTCGACACAATTTAGCATCTAAACTCTTACAGTCCTGCAGAACATTTGGGCTTTAGTGTGTATTAGTGTGTGGTACAGTGTATATTAGTGTGTGTGACTGTTTATTATTTTGTACTACAGTGTATTAGTGTGTGTTACAGTGTGAACTGAAGTGTGTAACCAACAAAATTAGTGTATGATTAACCGTCACTATTAACACTATGCCCAAGTTGCTACCATGGAGACCTCTGAGCCAGCTGGAATTACATGCCTTTGCACACATATACACACATGAATGTTCACATAGATACACACAATAACACACACACACACACACACACACACGTTTGACATCGGAGAGCCCTGGTGACTTGTGGCCCACTTACAACTGGCCTTCCAGTCTTAATTACAACCCCATTTTGTGTGCACACACACACACACACACTTACCCCAAGCTCCACATCACTCCATGTGTTCATCATTGCTGTAAGGAATCTCAGGAATGGTTAATTATGTTGTTTTATATAACATCTCATTAGTCTCATTTTCTAACTTATAAGAGAGAGAAAAAGAGAGAGAGAGAGAGAACTAGGAGGCAAATGGGAAAAAGAGAAAACAGTCTCCACTGTCCTATTGTTTTTGCTGTCTTCTCTTCCCAATTATTCCCTAGTTCCCACTGTCTTTTAGTCTCCACTGGCCTCTAGTCTCCGCTAGTCTCTAGTCTCCACTGGTCTCTAGTCTCCACTGGTCTCTAGTCTCCACTGTTCTCACGTTTCCTTTGGCATCTAGTCTCCACTTACCTCTAGTCTCCACTGTCCTCAAGTCTCCACTGTCCTCTATTTTCCACTGTCTTCAAGTCTCAGTTGGTCTCTAGTCTCCACTGGTCTCTAGTCTCCGCTGGCCTCAAGTCTCCGCTGGCCTCAAGTCTCCGCTGGCCTCTAGTCTCCTCTGGCCTCAAGTCTCAGATGGCCTCAAGTCTCCACTGGCCTCAAGTCTCCTCTGTCCTCAAGTCTCCACTGGCCTCAAGTCTCAGCTGGTCTCTAGTCTCCACTGGTCTCACGTTTCCTTTGGCATCTAGTCTCCACTTACCTCTAGTCTCCACTGTCCTCAAGTCTCCACTGTCCTCTATTTTCCACTGTCTTCAAGTCTCAGTTGGTCTCTAGTCTCCACTGGTCTCTAGTCTCCACTGTCCTCAAGTCTCCATTCTCCCTTAGTTCCATCATTTTCTAGTTTCCACAGTTCACTAATTCCTACTGTCCTCTAAGCTTCACTGTCCATTTGTCCCCAATGTTCTTTAATTGCCACTGTCCTCTAGTCTTTACAATATTTTAGTCTTCATTGTCCTCTGTTCCCCACTATGTCCCAGTGTACTCTAGTTTCCTCTGTCCTCTAATCCCCACTGTGATCTTCAATCCTCATTGTCCGCTAATTCCCACGTTTCTTGAACTCCCGCTGTCCTCTAGTCCCTACACTTCTCCTTCCACCATTGTCCCCACAGTCATCTAGTCCTCACTGTCCTCTAGTCCCCACTTTTCTCCAGTACCCTCTGTCCTCTATTCCCCAACTTTCTCTAGTTCTCATTGTTCAGTTTCCCACTGTATCATAGTTTCCAGTTTCCTTATTTCCTATGATCTTGTTCCAGTTGTTCCCTAGTTTCCTTATTTTTAAATTTCCTTATTTTTTCCTTATCTGAAAAATATATATAATATAAACTAAGTATATATACTTAGTTTACATAGACTATACTATGTATGGAGAATTTTAGGACACCCTGCATTAAACTGTGGTACTATTGGAAAAAAACAGTTTAAATCACTATTTATTATGACTAAATGTGGTTTGGGATGGAGCCCATGGTTTCTGTGATTGGTCAGTGCTTTTTTGGTGCTCTTGTCCCATTTTGCCTCAGCCGTTCCCATTTATTTAACAGAACAGAACTGAATAGAAATAATCACACAATAAACCCTGATGACTGATTCATGATGAAAATTTTTTACATCTCTGAATGACAAGCTGCACTTTAACAAGATTGAGCAATCACACCTTTAGAACCCTGACATTTCAAATCTCAATTTTGATCCTTTCATTTTCACTCGTCTTTCACTTCTGAGTCTTTTCTCTGTCTTGCTGTGAATATGTTCTTTCTTTCTCTCTATGAGGTTGTGCATTGTGGTAGAGCTACCGGCGTAGGCAGATGCGTGAGAATAAGATTTGGCTCCATTCCAAACCCTAGACTTCATGTCTAGTTAGTGTTCTAATTAGAAGGTCAGCCATTTTAGAAAACAAATGCTAGGACACGCAGAATCTTGATGAAGTCTTTGATGGTGTTCATACAGAATTGTTCTCAGTTATTACCCATAAAGCACTCTGAGCATATGGTAGGGTTATAAATGTAAGATTCAGATGAGCGTGTTCAAAAATAAAGTGTGCACTTAAAGCTACCTGATCTGGAACACAGAACTAGGGATCAGATATATTTAGTGTTCCTGTGTCTTCTGTCAGGATTTCACTGAGTGAAAGTACGGCGCTAATCTCGTATGCTAATTAACCAATTAGTAAAGTTATGTCTTTTTCCTTTCTACTTTACAATTTGTCATGCAGTAGCTCTAACCATGTGATCTTTTGAGTTTAACAAATCTAACTTATTAGAGTGAATAGTAATAAGGAAACTTGCCAGCCTAGAGACACAGCTTTTATTTTACCTCAGTCATAAAGTCTCAACAAAGACATCAAAGTGGTCGGTGATTTGCAATTCTGAGTGGAGGTTTAAGTTTGAGCTTTACACATCGAGCCAATTAAAAGCACAAAACGACTCTCGCCCGCGCAACATCACAGAAACCTTTCGTCTCAAAAGGAGCCTCATTCATCGTCTCCATCTGTTCTCCAGCTGATCTGCTCTTCAATATTTTATACTGTCCTTCTGTATGTTTGAATTTGAGGCACTCAGTAATCGGCCTTGATCCAGGTTCAGTTCATCTCATCATGCATAAACACATTCTGTTCATTATTTAACACTATTAGCGAGGTTGCCTCCCTTCGCCCAATGCCACTTCTTTAGATTTAACAGCATTACAACAGCTATAATACAGCCATCAAACACTAATATTCACAATCAAGCACCAATATTCCCCAAACACCAATATTCTCAATCTAACAGCAACTTTCACCATCAACATTAACATTTATGTTCAGACACAAAAACCCTAACACTCCCCATCAAACCCTAACACTCCCCATCAAACCCTAACACTCCCCATCATACACTAACACTCCCCATCAAACACCAACATTCCCCATCAAACACCAACGCTCCCCATCAAACCCTGACATTCACCATCAAACACCGACACTCACCATCAAACACCAACGCTCCCCATCAAACACCGACACTCACCATCAAACACCGACACTCACCATCAAACACCAACATTCACCATCAAACACCAACATTCACCATCAAGCACCGACACTCCCCATCAAGCACCGACACTCACCATCAAGCACCAACACTCCCCATCAAACACCAACGCTCCCCATCAAACACCGACACTCCCCATCAAGCACCGACACTCACCATCAAGCACCAACACTCCCCATCAAACACTGACATTCACCATCAAACACCGACGTTCACCATCAAACACCAACCTGCACATCCTGACCCCAACATTCCCCATCAAACGGCAACATTCATGCAACATAAAGCCAAATGTTATTTGGTTTTATAAACATCAGTAAGAGAGCTGCTGAGCCAGATGAACAATGTGGAGGACAACATTCTATAGATTCCCAAAAATCACAACTAAGCCCAGTAACATTTGGGGCTCTACATTTATTCAAAAATGAATCAAGACATGCAGAAACTAAATACTTCCTTTTCCCTCAATTGCAGATTGTGGAAGAGATTTAGAATGTCAGTTGTTTTATGTTTAACTACTGTGCTGTTTTCTCTTTTTTTGGTTTTATAATGCCACTAAGATGATGTGTAATTCAAAAACAGGAAATAAATAATATTTATACTTTTAAAAAGCTTCATATCTGTCTGTTCACACACACGCATGAAAGTAAAAACCATCTTCTCATGCGACTTTCGTGTTTAAGGATTACGGGACCTGTGTCCTTAACCACAACGGCAAGTGTGTGTGACATCACTGAAGAAGCAGGCGTGGTTAGCCTTCCATTTCGTGTTTGCTACTTTAGCCTCATAGCTCCAACGCCAAACCAGACAAACAAACATTGGACACCAATCACATCTTGACTGATCGACTGCATTTGAGGTCAGGGAGATTGAGAGAATGAGAAGGAGCCGAAGGTGGACAGCGTGGGTTCCCCTGTGACTCCGAGAGCGTGTTGTTCTCCAGAGACGGTGTGTCCTGTGTGTAAACAGGATTACCGAGATGAAGACGAGAGCAGTGTGTTTACTCTTCTTCCTTCTCACAGACTGAAGATGATGAAGAAGTGCAGAGATCTCTCAGTGCTGAAGCAAGAGCGCAAATAAACAGAGACAAAAGAGAGACATGTTTATAGAGGCAGGAAAGAAAAAAAGACACAGAGA
>CM040992.1:1782885-1785385 GCA_022985145.1 Pangasius djambal
AGTGTAGAGTTATGGAGACATAGGGAACTGGGAGTGTAGAGTTATGGAGACACAGGGACCTGGTGTTGTAGCAGTTACCGAAGCTTGTCCAAAGGTGCAAAGATCACTGAGCAGGGGTGTTGAGGCCAGTAGACGTTATTCTTTCATCCGAGCAGTTCTCTGCAGAGGAAATGCTGCTCAGCTTTTCAGACACGCATGCTTATATACATTTACATGAAAAGACTTCCACATCTTGTTTTTACCAGGACACATATTCCTGTACATGTATATCCTGTTTTTAACATTCCCCCTTATCCTTATCTTATTGTTTACATTTACAGCTTAAATGCTGTACATTACACTTGTTCCTGTTTCCCACTTTACACAGGATTCCCATGCATATGGAACCGGTTCCATACATCTATAACAATGAGGATTAAACATTATCAAATATGAGTGTATATGTTTTGTGGTCAAGTGTCCTGTAAGAGTGGGTGGGATTGATCAGAATTCCATCAGTACTGGTGGGAATAAGAATAAGAACTGGCCCATGGACACCTCTACCATGGGATTGTAGGAATTTGGGAACACTGAGCCTGTGGTGGTAGAACCCTCTAAACACAGGGCCTGGGATGAGAGAATACAGGAACATGGGGATTGAAAAATGCTCTTTTGTTTTTGATGACATCTTAATACTGCTGTTTGAGAGGCTCAGAGTGTGTGTGTGTGTGTGTGTGTGTGTGTGTGTGTGTGTGTGTGTGTGTGTGTGTGTGTGTGTTTTCTTCGGGTGTTTCCCGCAGTGCATTCGGCCATTCAGGCCCCGTTAAAATGCCATTTTTGTGTCGAGCGCGATGAGACTCGGAGCTCAGACTCTGGAGAAAACAGAGCCAATTTTTCATCATTATTGGATGTGACATATCCAAAACGGCAGAGCGGCGAGAGCCAAGAGAGAGAGAGGGACGGAGGAGAAACTCTCGTCCTGATTCATCCCTCTGAAAAACAGACGCAAAACAAAGCAATTCACCTTTAACAGGGTTAAAGTGAGGAATGGACGCCGCACTCGTCCCTCACTTACTCTCTATTGTACTGAGAGAAAGGAGAAAAGAAAGAGAGAGAGAGAGAGAGAGAGAGAGAATCCTGCCGTCATCTCTCTATATTCAGTCGTTCAGTATAACTTTACTGTGTTAGTAGTAAAATGTTAGTGCGACGTACTCACTAGCACTCACTAGCATCGCAGTTTAGATAATAGCACAGCTAGGGTTTTTAAAATAAAGTCAGCTAGCTAAACTCAGTATGCTAGTTTAGACACGGTAATGACTTCTGGCATTAAAGAAACACACGTATGAGGGTTGATCAACATGGTAAAGAAAAAAAATAGTTATGAAACAGAAGTTACCATTTTAAAATACACAGATTCATAAGAAGCAATACATGACGTTCATAAAAGTGAAAAAGGTTTATATATATATATATATTGGGCAGAAAAATAAAGTAACTCGCAGTTAATATGTTTAAATGGAGAAATTCTACATCTGTACTTTTGAAGTTGCTAGAAAGGACTTTCTGAAGGTGACGTGTGTGTGTGTGTGTGTGTGTGTGTGTGTGTGTGTGTGTGTGTGTGTGTGTGTGTGTGTGTGTGTGTGTGTGCAAGAGAAGGAGAAGCTAATTAAGCCCATTAAACGCTCTAATCAGGGTTTTCTGAATCGTAGCCGCTAACAGACGTATTCCTGCTGATAACTAGCACTCAGTTGAGTTCGGCTCGGTGATTGACACTCCATCAAAACACACAGTCCTGTTTGTTCTCTCGGCTTTCTGGGCTTTTATTTATTTTCTTATTCCTGCTCTGTCTATCTCTCTACCTGTTCCTTATACTACCGTCTCTGTTAGCTTGTGTGATATCCTGATACTCACTCACAGCTACTTTCCTGCGGTGCACAAACAGACAAACTGGAGCACAGCTATATTTTGATATATATGATAACTTTATCTCTAATGAGTAGAAGATTACAAACATTTCAATATGAGCTGACCCGCTAGCTCAATGCTTATGCTCAGACTAAACTAGCAAACTAGCTAGCTAACTTTAGAAACCCTTTCATTACTGTGTGATTGGCTGAAGTGCTTAGCGCTGGTGTATCTTGTTGCTCGTTTCATGTTTTACTTTTTACTTTGTGGGAATTTGAGACACATTGTGTACTGATTCTGCAGTGTGTGTGTGTGTGTGTGTGTGTGTGTGTGTGGAGTGGAACAGGTATTAATAGTCCACAGTGATTATAATGATTAGGAACAGGTGTGTTCAGTATCGATGGTGTTCACGCTGAGCATCACATTATACAGAGTCGATAGAGCAACACGTCTGAGTGTGCTACTGAGAACCGCTTTCACTTGAACATGTGTCACTGAGGTTGTTCATGCTACACACTATATTCTTACACTACACACTGCTGTATGGATATGTCGAGTGCAGGGATGAGTGTAGTGCAGGAAAAATACATCATGTCGCTAAGTCACCAGAACAGCT
>CM040992.1:1790385-1794551 GCA_022985145.1 Pangasius djambal
CTAGGTTCGATTTTACTAGCTAAAATCGATTTTATGTGCTAGTTTTGCTTTCCCTCAAGAGGTGTTCCTTTACCTACTAAGCAGGTTTCTCTGGCTAGGTTAGCTTTTACTCCTTGGGTTAGCTTTTTATGTTGTGATGTAATTTATCAGGATATATTATTAAAAAGTCAAATATCACAGCTTCCGTAGGCAGCTTATACGGCTAGTTAATTATAGTTATCTGTTATAGCTATGTTACTGAGTAGCTACTAGATACATTCTGATGTGTATGGTATAATTGCAGTGTGTGTGTGTGTGTGTGTGTGTGTGTGTGTTTGTATTCCGGGATCACCGGGATAAATTCAGCAGCATTCACTCTAATATCTCTCTCTGTTCGAGCGTGAAGAGCTCTCGACCTTTTATTTTGCTGAGAGTGTCCTCTTCTTCTGAAGACTGACTTTCATCATCATCATCCCCCTGTCCCTCAATTCCCTTCTCTCTCTCTCTCTCTCTCTCTCTCTCTCTCTCTCTCTCTCTCTGTCCTCTTTCTGTCTCTCTTGGCCTCGTACATCCCTCTGGACTGTAGTTTACTTTATGATTGCAGTGGCTTAAAGCTCTGTTCTTCATGTTTTCTCCTTCTTCAGCTGATGCGATGCTCCCGGGGCACTGGTGCGTCTGCTAATAGAGGATTAACGACCGTCCAGCTGACAATCTTTCAAAACAAGTGTACAAACTGTGCACTGAAAACATCACTGATTTTGTCCTAGAGGTTGAGCCACGGAAGCTTCCAGAACAAATCCCTGACTATCAGAAGAGGAATGAAATGTCCATTAAACACATGAACAATTCCGTTTCATTTTTTAATTCAGAAATTAATATATAAATATATATTCTATCATGTAATTATATACTGTACAATATTATAAATATTACTACAGCATTAGACCTGAGTGTCTAATAAATGTCCGGCAAAGTTTGTATAAATAAACAAGACATAAATGTGATCAACTTTAAACTTATTGTATAGATTGATCTAAGAACAGTCCTAATGGGTGTGGCCTAATATGCTAATGAACACACTTGATTGACAGCCTTCTGTCTGAGACTCTGCCTGTGATGTCACGCAAATAACTAAATCAGGATCCATGTAGCAACACAGTAGCTATGCTCGCTAGGTTAGCTTTGGGTCACCAGGTTAGCTTTGACTACATAGGTTAGCTTATACTTGCTAAGTTAGTCTTGCTAGCTCCTGAACTAGTGCTGAGATTAGACACCAGTTTACCTACCGCAGAATGTTCCAATTTATCATCAGATAATAAATAGCCTATGAGACTGGAGACTGCCAATAATCAGACTACCAAAGAGCAGCGTATCCTGTGATCAGACACCAGAAACCCAGAGAACTGACAAATAGGAAACTAGATTATCTAACCTGATATCAGACACTATTATAGATCTGCCAAACCTAAATTGATATCTAAAAATCTAACTATATAACTTAGATCAGACAGGCTTATCGAGAGAGTCTAATTACCATAACAATTTTCTAACCTGTAATAAGACATAAAACTGTTTATATATCTGACTCATTTACCTTCCAGCATGTCTTCCAACCTAAAATCAGAGGTCGAGTAATTGTATGTACACTAATTACCAACAAACTGTCTAATCTAATGTCAGATTCTGGATTAACTGCAATAAAACATCAAGATCAGGATTAAATATTAGACGAGAAATGTTAAATGCTACAAACTAGAGAACAGTCTAGATCAGAGGATTACTAGAGAACCTGATTCTGATATCTGACACTAAATGACTGAGTATGATCTCGAACCTTAGATCAGACAGAGAGCAATTCTAATTGTAAGATCAGACACTGTCAATTACCAGACATTTTTATTCCAAGATCAGAAACTATGTAGTTTACCAGTCATTTTCATCCTGAGATCAGACACTATGTAGTTCATCAGCCATTTTCATTCAGAGATCAGACACTGTGTACTTTACCAGTCATTTTTATTCCAAGATCAGACACTATGTAGTTTACCAGTCATTTTCATCCTGAGATCAGACACTATGTAGTTCATCAGCCATTTTCATTCAGAGATCAGACACTGTGTACTTTACCAGTCATTTTTATTCCAAGATCAGACACTATGTAGTTTACCAAACATTTTCATTCAGAGATCAGACACTATGTAGTTTATCAGCCATTTTCATTCAGAGATTAGACACTATGTAGTTTACCAGTCATTTTCATCTTGAGATCAGACACTATGTCGTTTACCAATCATTTTTATTCCAAGATCAGACACTTTGTTCCCATTCATTTGTAACCCAAAATCAGTCCTAGGTTAGCTACTGGGGTAATTTCTATCCTGAGATCAGACAATAAATGCTAGCGCATTGCTTATATCACAGAACTATTCCAGCACTAGCATAGCCTCAGGGTTGTTTTTCTGAGTAAATGGGGATCATCTTTGCTGGCCATTTTCACACAGCAGGTGAAGAGTCATTTTCAGCTGAATAGCGGAAACGCCTGAGCGTGCAGCGTACCGAGCGCACTCCGTCTAATCATCAGCTACCTGTTTTAGGAGAATGGCGCTAAAATGGCCATCATGACTTGAGCTCTGGCTAAAAGGTTTTTAAATCGTCTTCTGTTATTTCAGCTCTGTAAAGATGCATTAGTGCGGTGTTGGACAGCAGCACACGGAGTATTATTGTACAGCCAATTGTGTAGCAGCCATTTTCTAAATAGAAAGGCTTTACTTTACCCCCTGAGGCAGACTAAGTGTGTGTGTGTGTGTGTGTGTGTGTGTGTGTGTGTGTGTGTGTGGAGATGGAGAACCAGCTCTAAGTGTTGTAAGTCTTGGTGATCAGTGGAAAAAGGAAAATAATGACAATGTCCTTTAGAGAGTGTTTATAACAGATATGAAAATAATATGAGGTGAAGAAAAAAATAATTAAAAAAACGACAATACTTCAGATTCTCTTTAAGGCCAACGAATCAGCATAAGACGAGCTACAGTGCACCTCAGCACAGACTGTAAACGTACCTGGAACTGGACTAAAGCGATGGAGAACCATTCGTCCCTCAGGTGGTGCTGTGATGATGATGGAGCGGAACGCTGTCCAACACGTCACTCGTGACTGAGAAGGCCACAGCATGAGCTCTACATCATTTTCATCCTCATCAAGCCATTCATTAAGCCACTGTGTGCAATGGATGGGGGCGGGGTCATCCTGGAGAAGACCACACCCATCGGGATAGAAATGTCTCGCTGCATTCACACCATGTCAGAATTACCGTAATTACTAGGATAAGGAGCTAACCTGACAGGATTTCGCTAACATGAGCTAACCTGACAGGATTTCGCTAACATGAGCTAACCTGACAGGATTTTGTTAACAGTCCATGTTAGCTCATGTTAGTGTAATTCTTTCAGGTTAGCTCATGTTAGCGAAATCCTGTCAGGTTAGCTCATGTTAGCGAGTGAAATCCCGTGAGATTATCTCATGCTAGTGAGCGAAATCCTGTCAGGTTAGCTCATATTAATGAATTCCAATCAGGCTAATTCAATTTAGCTTTATTGTCGTCATACACACATAGGGGTTTATAATGTATACACTACGTACGCTATAAATTATACACTATACACTATACACTGTACACTATTCACTATACACTATGCACTACACACTGTACACTATACACTACACACTACACACTATACACTATTCACTATACACTGTACACTATTCACTATACACTACACACTACACACTATGCACTATACACTACACACTACACACTATACACTATTCACTATACACTGTACACTATTCACTATACACTACACACTACACACTATGCACTACACACTACACACTATTCACTATACACTACACACTACACACTATGCACTATACACTACACACTACACACTATGCACTATGCACTACACACTGTGCACTATACACTATGCACTATACACTGTACACTATGCACTATACACTGTGCACTATGCACTATACACTAAACACTATACACTATGCACTGTGCACTATGCACTATACACTGTACACTATTCACTATACACTAAACACAATACACTATGCACTATACACTGTACACTATTCACTATACACTATGCACTATACACTGTGCACTATGCACTATACACTAT
>CM040992.1:1802815-1816633 GCA_022985145.1 Pangasius djambal
GAGAGAGAGAGAGAGAGAGAATGTAAAGTGCAGTAAAATCCATGTAAATTTGATTATTTTCCTGTAACAGCATGTCCCCAAGTGTTTTATTCCTCTTATACCACAGCAATTTACCAAAGATTACAGTGTTTTATAGAAGAACGACACGCTTACTTTTAATCCACTTTTTATCCATTTCATCCTTTTAATGTTAAACAGGTTAGTTCCTGTTGTCACTTACGTTATAGCAGCTGTAAACACTCGTTCCCTCACCAGCATCTCTTTATTCTCTCTCTTGACTTTAATAAGAGAAAAAAAAACGCAGCTTGTTACATCGTGTTTCCGAGAAACCGCAACGAAGCGTAAACTCCTCTGTCCTGAAGACGTCGGAAAACTTAAAGTTCCAGCTTCACCTCTGACTGTTACAAAGCGCTGACACTGGAGACTCCTTCCATCAATGTTACGTAAACATCTCCTTACAGAAGACTTCACCACATCAACGCTCTGTTTATGTGGCGCATCTGCTGTACGAGCCCCTGTGAATGAGCTGTTACTATAGTAACGATAACGTATTAGAAGGAGCGCATTAATATAAAGCTGTGATATATAGCAGCGCTACTGTCAGAGCTGCTGTTATAGAAAACTAATCAACACCACAGTCCACTGGTGGTCCCTTTCTATTAATGGACAGGGCTGAGGGGTGCCAAAACTTTGTGCAGAACAGCAGATGGACTACAGTCAGTAATTATGCACTTATAAAGTGACCTGTGTGGCAGGAGGTGTTTGTGGATTTAGTGGTGTTTATTAGAAAAGAACCGACTCCACCTTCTGCTCAGGGCTTTGTTGCATTTGAGGGGAGGAGCTAAAGTCAGTGTGTACATTACTGTCGTGTGTGTGTGTGTGTGTGTGTGTGTGTGTGTGTGTGTGTGTGTGTGTGTGTGTGTGTGTTGGTCCGGAAATTACTGCAGCAAACCAGAACACACACAAGCAAGCGAGTGTGTGAAATGTCATAGCGTTAAACCTTTCAATACACTTTTCAGTACAGTTAATAATGTGCAGTAGAATGTGTTTAGTTGGTGTGTGTGTGTGTGTGTGTGTGTGTGTGTGTGTGTGTGTGTGTGTGTGTGTGTGTGTAGTGTGAGTTATGGACACACACACACACACACACACACACACACCCCAGGCCAACACATCCATGGGCACACACATCTGAGCAGCAGAAGCAGCTGTTAGTCGAGTGTGTACAGTACAGCAGACATCATCCAGCTAATTGTCTGTGTGTCTGTGTGTGTGTGTGTGTGTGTGTGTGTGAGTGTGTGTGTGAGTGTGTGTGAGAGTGTGTGTGTGTGTGTGTGCGTGTGTGTGCGTGTGTGTGCGTGTCCTCATAAGAATGACCTTGTGAGGACTTTTACAGCCATGTAGTGTTTAAAGTGAACATGCTAACTGTATATTTATGAATAAATGATTATTCATTATTAATATTATCACTGCAGTAATTATACATCACACTGTACACTCGCTACAATTAACACCTCATGTAGTGTTGAATAAACACCTATACCACACCCAGAATACCACAGCGCCACCTAAAACACGCCGCTAAGTTAATATATACAGAATTAAATTCATTTTCGTAATGTTTAATTAACTTATAGTTCTGAATTAACACATACAGCATTGAATTAAACACCCACTGTAATTATCGTGTTGAATCGACAACCAACGGTATTGAAATATCCTAGAGTGTTGAATTAAGACCTATAGTGTTGAATTTACACATAGTGTTTTAATAATATATAGTTCTGAATAAACACTATAGTGTTTTAATAATGTATAGTTCTGAATAAACACTACAGTGTTTTAATAATGTATAGTTCTGAATAAACACTATAGTGTTGAATTAATGTATAGTTCTGAATAAACACTACAGTGTTTTAATAATGTATAGTTCTGAATAAACACTATAGTGTTGAATTAATGTATAGTTCTGAATAAACACTATAGTGTTTTAATAATGTATAGTTCTGAATAAACACTATAGTGTTGAATTAATGTATAGTTCTGAATAAACACTACAGTGTTTTAATAATGTATAGTTCTGAATAAACACTACAGTGTTTTAATAATGTATAGTTCTGAATAAACACTACAGTGTTTTAATAATGTATAGTTCTGAATAAACACTATAGTGTTGAATTAATGTATAGTTCTGAATAAACACTACAGTGTTTTAATAATGTATAGTTCTGAATAAACACTATAGTGTTGAATTAATGTATAGTTCTGAATAAACACTATAGTGTTGAATTAATATATAGTTCTGAATAAACACTATAGTGTTGAATTAATGTATAGTTCTGAATAAACACTACAGTGTTGAATTAATGTATAGTTCTGAATAAACACTATAGTGTTGAATTAATATATAGTTCTGAATAAACACTATAGTGTTGAATTAATGTATAGTTCTGAATAAACACTACGGTGTTGAAATAATGTATAGTTGTGAATAAACACTACGGTGTTGAAATAATGTATAGTTGTGAATAAACACTATAGTGTTGAAATAATATATAGTTCTGAATAAACTCTACAGTGTTGAATTAATGTATAGGTCTGAATAAACACTATAGTGTTGAAATTAATTATGGTGTCCAAATGACACCTACACTACTGAATTGAATTATAGTTCAGAATTAATACTTGTAAAGTTGGAGTAATAAATATATTATTGAATTAACACCTACGTAACACCCTAAGCTCCCTTCTATAGCGTCAAATTATAACTGGAAAAACAGCGATTAGGGGTCCAGGCACTTTTGCCTGTGACGAGGCAGTAGTTTTGTTTTGGTAACATGATGAGAAGCCATGATGTGTGTGATGCACTTCTCCTCCTGAAGCTGTTTCTACATTGAATTTGTGTAAATATTTTCTCTCTCTTTTTTAATACTCAGAGAAATGGTACGTTGCCATGCAGCTGAACGCTTCACAGGAAATGTTCAAAAATAACTGACAAAATCAGCACAGTTCTGTGTTTAATTTCACTATTTGTCTTCCCCTTGTTCTCTCGTTTTCACCCTCTCTTCATCATGCTCTCCCTCCCTCTGTATTATCTTCTTTACTTCTTTCTCCATCTCTCTTTCCCTATTAGACTCACTCTCTTTATCCCATTCTATCTCCTTTCTCCTTCTCTCTTTACATCACCCTTTTTTGGTCTCTCTATTTATCACCCCCCCCCCCCTCTCTCTCTCTCTCTCTCTCCCTCCCTATCACTCTCTCTATCTCTCTCCCTCCCTTTCTTTTCCCCCTTTTCTCTTCACCCTTGTGATAACCCCCTTTCCCACTACTCTCCCTGTTTTCTTATCCGTATCTGATGCTCTTTTTTCTTCTTTGACCTTTTCCATCTATCTGTCTATCGCTCTGTCTCTCTCTCTTTCACCCTTCACCCTTTCCCCGTTTCTCTCTCTCTCTCTCTCTCTCTCAAGTGCAGGTCATTTTTCTCTCCGTTTCGTCCTTGTTCCTGATGGACTCGGAGCAGGGTGCTGCACAGTTCCTGCTCGTTTCTCCCTCACTAAACAGAGCCATAAGTCACTATGTAGGGCTCGAATTACATTTGAGACACAGTCGCTAGTTTTTATCACCACTGTACCACGATTCAATTCAATTCAATTCAATTCCATTTCAGTGAATTTTACTGGCATTACTATAAACGAGATCCTTCACTGATCTTGATTTGAAAAATATATAAATGTAAATAATGAAATAAAATGAATAAAACAAAAAAAATCAACTATAGCCTCAATAAACACCAGCAGGGCTGAACTGACTTACTGCTTAACCCTTATAGAGTTGAATGAATCCCTAGATTAATGAGTTAACACCTACATTACACTCTAACCTGTGTGCTATAGTGTTAAAATATAGCTGAAAACAGCGATTAAGGGGTCCAGGCACTTTTGTCAGTTGTATGTTTTGATGCAAAAATTCAATTCAATATAAATTTGTTTTTTGGCACTAACATAAACACGGTGCTTCACTGATATTGTATCACAGAATGTAGTATTGAAAATGTAGAAATGTAAATAGGAACATAAATCAGATGTACATACTGAAAAGCTGATAAGGTGCAGCAGGCATGTCAGACAGATGGGAGGAAAGAAAAGAGAGAGAGCAAGAGAGCGAGAGGGTGATAAGGAGGAGGAGGGATAATGTGGGTGGGGGTAGAGGTGGGGGTTGTTGTGCAGTGGAGGGGTATTTTATTCCGCCTCGTTGCCCCGCAGCTGTCAGCCTTTTCTTTTTTTTTTTCCTGTACTGTACACCGGCAGCTTTTCTTTCTCCGTTCCTGCCCATTCACACCAACCAATCAGAGCCCTCTCATCTTCCTCAGCCAATCACAGTCCACTCCGTGAGGTCATAACTGACATGTCGGATTAGCGTCGGATAAGTGATGCAAGTAGACGCACATTTCCTGTAGGAAAGAAATCAACACAACACCACTTAAAGTCATAGAGGAATGAAAGATGAAAAATGTTGGCGATCAAAGTGATGGGAGGATAGAAGAATGGAAAGGACGTGGGAGAGGAAGAGAAGGAAGGAAAGAGAAATAGACAGAGAATGTGAGAAAGAAAGGTTTTCTTCTATAGAAAAAGAAGAGGAAGTATGCATAATAATGGTAGAGTATCATAGTTTTGTCATAATATTTAAATTTTGTTGTTTGCTATCAGTATTTATCAGATAAAATAAAATGTCTATTAAAATACGTTTCATTCCAGTATTGACAAAAAATAAACTAATTCGTTTAACAAGGAGCTTGTCAGGTAGGTAAAATGAAAAATGTGATGTTAGCAATCGTTAGCCGTCGTTAGCCGTCGTTAGCCGTCGTTAGCGACGTTCCCTCCACCTCCTGTAGACTGAGGAATGTAGATCAATGCTACAGTTGTACTGCAGTCCGGTGTAAACACACGTACGGGTGTAACTGGACACAACACGGATAAGTAGAGGTTTTCACATTAATCTGTCTTCGGAATACGAGTGACCCTGAACACTGCGCAGGTCAAAGGTCAGAGGTCAGAGGTCATGCCCCCGTCATTATCTGCAGGACAAAAATCTGTCACTGAATACATACAGATGAAAGAGATGGTTAAAGTGACGGGGTTGCTGTGTAATAATGCTAACGAGGGGCAGCGGGGCGGGTGTCGGCGTTGGCCACGCCCCCTTAAGCAGTAACTAGTACTCGAGGTGTGTGTGATGTGACTGTATCTGAAATCTCGCACGTATCAGCTGTAATCTTTTAGTATTTTTACAAACACTGACTCATCGTAAGAAATCTTATATGGTAAGATTAAAAAATTAATAATTTTTGTTTTACTAATTGTTTTCTTTCTTTCGGTACCTTGGTTAAATTGATTTATTTTGTTATTTATTTGTCGTTTAAAAGATCTTCAATTTTTTACAAAACAAAACTAGATAAAAGCTACATGCATTTAATAATGTGCTTTCTCATAAACACTTTAAAAATTATTATTATTATTATTATTATTATTATTATTATTATTATTTCGTTTTCAGATTGAGTCACTATCATCCAGTTTGTTATCAAAACTAGCTAATTATTTTTTTTTATATTTAATATATATACTATATAATTTAATGTTGTTATAATAAACTTCTTTCTATTACTATTTTTCTTTTCAGTTATTTTTTTTTTAGCTTCGATATTCAGCATAATTAACTTGGCCGTCTAATTGTACCAGTGATTGTTAGCCTGAAATTGAAGTTTAAAATTGATCATAAACTCATGTATCTAAGTCTAGTCCTAAGTCAGTCTAAGCTCCTCAGTCTATCCGTATTATTATTATTATTATTATTATTATTATTGAATGATCTGTAAAAAAACCTGAAGATGTCAATTTTCTTGTGTCTCGGTGTTTATGAGCTGATTTCACTCAATGCTAAGTGTAATTAAAGTGCAGTTATAGCCACAGGGAGTCTTGTTTTAATAATTTACCAACACATCTGAGGAAAATGTTAATATCTCCAACACTTCTGTCTCATTTTCATTATCAGCGTGTCTTTAAATTGTCTAGGAGTCCATACACAAGACTTAAAGCTAACCAGATAAATCAGAATTTCTCCCAAACGGAGCTTTTTTTCTGTGATTTATCAGCACACCTGAGGGAAATGTTGATATTCCCGACACTTCTGTCTGATTTTCATCGTCAGTTTGTCTTTACATGGTCCATGTGTCCACATATCAGACTTAAAGCTAACCAGATAAATCAGAATTTCTCCCAAACGGAGCATTTTCGGAGTAATTAACCAACGCATCTGAGAGAAATGTTGATATTTCGGACACGTTTGTCTCATTTTCACTGTCGAGATGTTCTTACTTAAGCAATATCACACGAGCAGCAGTGCAGTGATACTGAAGCGCAGCACGGCTGTGAATCGGCCGCAGGCTGAGCGCCGTCGCTAAGCGCTTGCATATCGCTTTAATATCGCACTTCTATAAGCAAGAAATGAATATCGAGTAACTGACATTATCACACACAATATGGCCAAATGTCCTGCTTATTTTTGCTCCGCTAGCAGAAAGAGATCCTGAAGAAGCCACACTCATGCTACAGCATGTCGGCTAGCTGGCTAGCTATCTCTCAGTGATTTGTACCTTCTTGTTAAAGGTGCTTCAGGTAAAATTGGCTTCCCTTCTTCCTTTTCATCTTCACTAACGTTACCATAGTAACCGTTTCGAACCAGGAAGTGGAGTTTTTTTCGCAGTGAACACATACGAGCGGACTGATACACAGTGAAACGCGATGAAACGTCCCACCAGTGCGGTTATGATAAATATAAACACTCTCGGAATGCCGCTCGACCAATCAGATTAGAGAACCGGATCTGCTGTGTAAATGATCTTTATACTGTATAAGACGTAATGCTAACTAGATAAATGATCATTTCAGTCATCCAGAGCTTTTCTTCTGTGACTTACCAACACATCTGAGAGAAACGTTGACGTC
Source organism: Pangasius djambal (assembly GCA_022985145.1). Taxonomy (NCBI): domain Eukaryota; kingdom Metazoa; phylum Chordata; class Actinopteri; order Siluriformes; family Pangasiidae; genus Pangasius; species Pangasius djambal. The sequence continues at coordinate 1,809,814 of CM040992.1, forward strand.
CTTGACAGATTTGTTTCAGTCTCATTTCAGTTATCACTACAGTTTAGCATTACAGACTTCACAGCTACGTGCTAGCTCGCTAATTCACCCAGATCCCAGGTGTAATCTAATCATTAGCCAATAGGAGTAGCTTGGCATGTTGCCTAGCAACAAACAAACAACTCCCTCAAACTGAAACTGCTTGGACCGTAATGACGTGAGATGTTCAACAGCGTTTAGCCGCGTGAGCTCCTGACACACGCCGTACAGCTCTCAGCCAATCAGAGCGCAGCATGGCAGGCGAGTATTATAGAGGAACGATTGATGCTGTTGGAGTTATTCGTTCTTTTTGTCTTTCCTCCATTAATCGCTTCAGAACTCAGAGCCAATCAGGTGCTTTGTAGTGCATTACATCACCTAGGGGACTATTCAGCTTTACACCTCTCTCTCTCTCTCTCTCTCTCTCTCTCTCTCTTTCCGTTTCGTCTTTCTCACTCTTCTTCTCTTTGCTTTATCTTTCTCCCTCTGTGTATTCCCTTTATCACTTACTCCCTTATTTTTCATGCTTTCTTCTTTTTCTTTCTGGCCCTATTCTTTTATTTTCCCTACTCCCTCTCTTCTCTCTCTCTCCTCTCTATCCTCCTTTCTCTCCCTCTCCCACCTTTCGTTTCACTCCCTTTCCCTCACTAGCTTCTTTTATCTCTCTATTTCTCTCCCTATCTCTTTCTATTCCTCTTTCTTTCAGTCTTCTGTTTCTTTTTCTTACTATCCCTCTTCCGTTCCTTTCTATTCCTTTCTCTTTCTTTCTCTTTTTAAACTCTCCTCTCTCTTCCTCTACCATACCACCTTCTCTCTCTCTCTCTCTCTCTCTCTCTCTCTCCCTTTACCTCATTATCTTTCTTTCTGTTCCACTTTAATGCTATACCTCATTCTCTAAACTTTTCTTTCTATTTCTGTCTTTCTTTCAATATCTGTCTTCTATTCCTTTTTTCTTTCTATCCCTCTCTCTTCCTCTCTCTCTCTTTCTATCCCCTTTTCTCCCTCTCACTTTCTTTGTCAGTCCTTTTTTCACGCTTCCTTTTATTCTCCCTCTCTTCCCCGTCTCTATTTCTTTTATTTTTTCTATCTCACCTTCCTTCCCATGTCTCTCCCTCTCACAACTTTTAATCCCTCTCTCTAACCCTCTCTCTTTCTCTTTCTGTCCATCCCTTTTTTATATTAAACTCCCCATTATTATAAGCTTTTATTTTCTTGCTTTCCGTCCCTATTTTCTTTTCCTCATTCTTCCTATCTCTTCCTCTCTCTATCCCACTTTCTCACTTTCTCTCTCTCTTCCCCTCTCTTCTTCTATCTGTCTATCCCATTTTTATAGTTTATTCCCCCATTCTTTATTTTATACTCTCTTTTATTTTCTCTCATTCTGTCCCTATCAGTCTTTTATTCTTTCTCTCCTTCATTCTCTGTATACCTCCCTTTTTCTCATTATATTCTCATTATTTCGCCTTCTTTCTCTTTTTATCCTCCTCTATCTCTCTTATTCTTTCTCCATCCTTCCCTCACCGTATCTCTTTTTTTCTTTCTCTCTGTTCTATACTCATTTTCTCTCTTCCTCCTGGTTCATCTTTTACTTTCTTTCTGTCCTCCTCTCTCTATCTTTCCATCTCTCCTTCTTTCTGTCTGTTCCTTTTTTTTACATTTTTACTCCCTCTTTCTTTCTGTCGTGCTTTTACGTTCTCTCTTTTTATCCTCATGAATCTTTTGCGCTTTCACTCGTTATGTCCCTCGGTTTTTGTATTCCTCTTTCCATCTCACTCACTCTCTCCATCCTTCCTCCACCTTATCTCTTCCTTCTCTCTTTTTCTCCTGCTCATTTTTCTCTCTGTCCTCCTGATCCACCTTTTACTCTCTTATCCTTGGTTTTTCCTCTCTCCCAAGTTTCACCTCTCTCTCTCTCTCTCTCTCCCTCTCTCCCTCCCTCTCTCTCCCTCTCTCTCTCTCTCCCTCCCTCTCTCTCTCTCTCTCTCTCTCTCTCTCTCTGTGATTAAAGATCAGCAGATAGACGTTTTGCATTATTCATGCTCTGTGCTGCGTTCACATGCCTGATATTTTAGTGCCATACCGTTCCTGTAAAGCCTCATCCAAATTATAAATAAATAAATAAATAAATAAATAAATAATGATCTGATCTCGATCGTTAATCCTCTGTCTCAGTGAAGAGAGGCTCTTAAAGCCGTAGCGATGCTTCCGCGTTGCTCAGAGTTGTCTAACAGGATTAATCAGAGGTTGTGGTGTGAGGAAACACGTGATGACCTTCGGCGTTGTGGTTCTAAAGCCTGCTGCATCGCGGCCTGTGTATCACGTGTGTACACACGCCGCTCTTCAGAAACACGTCTCCCTGCAGGACGATCTGAGAGCACGGTTGAACACACACCAGCGTGTGTCAGTGCGTTTCTCACTTTCCCATATGATCTCCTCCTCCTGCTGGAATGTGTAAAGCGAGAAGCTATATATAAGCCTTGACGCCCGGTTGCCATGGTAACTGCGGTTTCCCACAGTATCGCTGAGGAGAAGCTCATCGTTTTTTTTTTTTGTTTATTTATTTAATTTTTTTTTTTACCTAATCCTCTAAATTATGCTATTAATTTCAGAAGACACTTTAGGCAGGAAATGCGACTTCTCATGACAAATGTCGGTGTGTATCAGTGTATAGTCACGACTTACTACAAGTTTGTGGACAAAGTGCCTTTTTTTTTAAGATTCTTTGAGTGTTTTATTTTTTTATCGCACTCGAAAACACCTCACAGGAGTGTGAAAGAGATGTGGTGAAGAAAGACGGAGAAGGTGTTGGTGTTGTTGTGTGTGTGTGTGTGTGTGTGTGTGTGTGTGTGTGTGTGTGTGTGTGTGTGTGTGTGTGTGATTAAACTTCCTGAAGGTCAAAACACGCTGGGCCTCATTTATCAATCTTTAATTAAAGTAGAAAAGTTTCACTCATTTTCTTCATAATCTCGTGTGTATGATGATCAGCCAATCAGCCATAAAATTACTGAGCTTGTTCAAGGCACAGCTGATTTTTCATTTAGCCACGCCCACAAAACCCCATAAAAGGCAACGCTCACAGAGAGCTGAAAACGAGAAAATGATGACTAAACAGTGAAACAGCGCTAAGTCTTAGTTACCTTTTATACAGTGCCATTATTTTTGTCGTAGTTGTATGGCTAGTCTTATTTGTGTAAATTTATAGATTTGTGTTTGTCAAGTCTTGTCTCCTCCCTTGTCTTGTCATAGGTTGTCTCCATCAAGCATCATGATTACTCTCAGTCTTTGATTACTCCTGTTTCTTCGTCTCTTCGTGAAGTATACGCTCGAGTTCTTTGCGTTCTGGTCGTTGTCTATCGCTACGTTGTCTTTCTGGCTTTGATCCCTGTTCTGCTTTCCTGCTTTTGCTCATACTCTTGCCTTGTTGCCTTGTTCATGTTGTTTGTTGATCGCCTGACTTCTGCCTGCACCCTGACCTTGTTATTGGATCACGTCTCTGTTCTGATTGCTAAGATTAATAAAGTCTGGTGCGCCTGCACTTGCGTCCGTACCTGCCTGCCTGCCTGACACTGAACACCACACTTCTTGTGGAAACGCTCCTTTCCACAAGAGCTTACGAATAAATGATATTGTGATAAATGAGGCCAAGTGATATCATGGTATCTTGAAAAACAGTCCACTTAGACAACTTGGAAAATGACGATATACAGCTTAGAAATGCCTCATAATTTGATCGGGGCGTGGCCATAGGGGCGGAGCCACACCAAATAAAGCACAGAAAGGTCTATTATGTTTATTCGACGCGTGCTAGGCTACGAACAACATTTACGGAACCTACCGTGGTGCATTGTGGGATTTCATGAGCGTACTGGATACTCTACAAAAGACAGTGCACTATCTTGTGAATGAGGTGTAATTTCAGTCATATAGCTTGATGGATACTGGGAGAGAGAGAGAGAGAGAGAGAGAGAGAGAGAGAGAGCGAGAGATGTCTTGTGTCCATGTCTTGAAGGGAAGACAGATGTCCTCTCAGAGAGAATTAGATCTCATCTGCTTGGAGGAAAACCAGCAGCGCTGTAATCGGATTTGTGCTCTGCCACTTCCTCCTTCTTTCTGATGGCCAACAATAACAACAAAAAAAAAAAAAACGCAGAATTTGATTTGAGATGCTTCCTAATGCATGTACTGTCCTTCCTCTAACTCTGAAACACACGTTTATTCATCTAGCCGTCTGTCTGTCTCTCTGTCTGTCTCTCTCTATCTATCCTGTGGAAATACACCATGTTGGTGGAAATGTACTAAAATATATTTGGACTTGCAAACATGCAAACATGCTATACACTCATCGTTCAAGTGGTCAAAGTCATGAAAACACTGCTGCTAGGCAACGGGGAAACATGGAAGCCAAGCACGATCTAGCTAATATTAAGGCTAATCATTTAGCATGCTACTATATATATTTCAAGTCTTTTATAAGTCTTGTATAGGACATTGTAAGGGCACAGTGTCAGTCAGAATGATACAGAAGTATTGAGAACATCAACATTTTACTCAGATGTGTTAATAAAATTTGAAGAAATTGCTTCATATGGGTAAAATTACAATTAGGCTAGCTAGCATGTATATGAATTGTTTTATATGGACAAAATAATGATGTAGTGACAATATAAATGAGACAGAATATCAGGAACATCAACTTTTTCCTCAGACGTGTTGATAAATTATTATATATACATATATGAAATGACTTGATAAGCTAGGTAACAAGTAAATGAACGTCGTTTCTTCGGACAATACAAGATGTAGAGAAAATGTACGTGATACAAAACTGTTGGGAATCTCAACATTTTCCTCAGATTTGGTGATAAATTACAAAGAAAAGGCACCGTCTGATTAAAATCACAACATGGCAAGCTAGCACATAGCTAAAATATTTTTATAGTGGCAATAGAAGACTTGCAGAAAAAGTAAATGACACATAACCATCAGGAATATCATCACTTCCCTCAGATTTGGTGGTAAATTAATAAAACTAATCCTCTATATGACTAAAAGTATGATGAGTATGATGAAGTCTTTTATATGGAGAATATAAGATGTAGAGAAGATGTAAATGACTGAAAACCACTGGGAGTGTCAACAGTTCCCTCAGATTTGGTGCTAAATTGCTAATAAAAAAACCTATGTAAAAAAAACCTGTATGAATAAAAATTCGAATGCAGCTAGCTAGCACATAGATAAAAGTCATTTATATGGATATTATAAGACAGAGAGAAAATGTAAATGACACAAAACGATTCTGAACATCAACATTTTCCTCAGATGTGTTGGTAAATTACCATGAAAAGCTCGGTGTGACTAAAATGACTACTTAGATAATTAGCATATAGATACAAGTCTTTTATGTGGATGATTTAAGACAGAGAGAAAATGTAAATGATACAAAACCATTAGGAATATCAATATTTTCCTCAGGTTTAGTGGTAAATTAAAAGAAAGTAAGAAAGAAAGAAAGGATATGTGTGACTGAAATGACCATTTAGCTCACTAGAAATGCAGGAAATGTAATGGAAACGAGACAAAAGTGTCAGGATTCTAAACATTTTCCTCGGATATGTGGGGAAATGACTAGAAGCAGACTCTGAGTTGCGGTAAAATTCAGATTTCCGGAGAGCTCAGTACCACAGCAGTGAGCCGTTCATGTGGAATCTTTTTGTAAACACGGTGAGACACAACCGAATTTGAACGCAGCATTAGCGAGGACTTATCCTCAGCAACAAACACACACATTGTTGTCCCTGCTGGGAAATTGGTGTCCATGTGCATAATTATGGGATTAACGAGATGATGAGTGATGAGATAAAATGTGTGTGTGAGTGTGTATGAGTGTGTGTCCCTGCATATGAGTCAAACACACCACAGTGAAAACAGCAGCTATCTAAAAATCATTCCCACTTCACTTTGTGTCCTCTGCTCTAACTGATCTATTCTGGTCTATTGTTTTTATCAACACACACACACACACACACACACACACACACACACACACGCACACACACAGATCGTGAACACTGGAAAGTCAGCAACAGTGTGTGAGCAAGGTCATGCTTAGAATTGTTTTACAGTACGAACAAACTGACAATCATAACTAGGACACAATTTTCACTCAGACGGTGAACTAGAAAATGGCGGACAAGGAAACTAGGGAACAAAAGGTACAAGAGATGGGAAACTATGGAACATTGGAAACTAGGTGTAATGGGACATTCAGGAACAGCTGAGAACTGGAGAACAGTGGTTTCCAGGGGACACTGGAAACGATGAAACTCTCGGAACAATGCAATATTTGGAAGTGGAAGTATGGGAGAGTGTGGAACACTGAAAATTAGGGAACACTGGAAAGTAGGGAACACCAGAAACTGGAGAACACTAGAAAGTAGGGAATACTGGAAACTGGAGAACACTGGAAAGTAGGGAACCCTGGAAAGTAGGGAATACTGGAAACTGGAGAACACTGGAAAGTAGGGAACACTGGAAACTGGAGAACACTAGAAAGTAGGGAATACTGGAAACTGGAGAACACTAGAAAGTAGGGAACCCTGGAAAGTAGGGAATACTGGAAAGTAGGGAACACTGGAAACTGCAGAACACTAGAAAGTAGGGAACCTTGGAAAGTAGGGAATACTGAAAACTGGAGAACACTGGAAAGTAGGGAACACTGGAAACTGGAGAACACTGGAAAGTAAGGAACACTCGAAAGTAGGGAACACCGGAAACTGGAGAACACTAGAAAGTAGAGAACACT
>CM040992.1:1816733-1827836 GCA_022985145.1 Pangasius djambal
GAAGTAGAGAGTACTGGAATGTGGGGAACTTTTAGAAGTAGAGAGTACTGGAATGTGGGGAACTTTTAGAAGTAGAGAGTACTGGAATGTGGGGAACTTTTAGAAGTAGAGAGTACTGGAATGTGGGGAACTTTTAGAAGTAGAGAGTACTGGAATGTGGGGAACTTTTAGAAGTAGAGAGTACTGGAATGTGGGGAACACTAGATACTGGAGAACACTGGGATCTAGAAAATACTTAAAAAGAAAGAACATGAGAAACTAGAAAACCCTGGAAACTGAAGAAGACTAGAATTTAGGCAACACTAGAAACTGGAGAATACTAAAGTAGACAATCCCGTAAACACGGGAAAAACCTGAAATTGGAAAACTGGAGAAACCGGAGAACATGTGAAGGAAAGGAGTGCTGGAAAGTGGAGGACACAAGAATATGTGAAAGACTGGAAACCTGAAAACACTGGAAATGAAGATGTTTGTAAATCGGTGGCCACTGGTAGACTCGGAATAAGAAGTGTCCTTCCAGCCGTGTTCCCTTGTTCTGCGTAAATCCACACTACAGCTCTGAGGCGGGTGGAGGAGGCGCTCGGCATGCTGGGACGTGGTGATGCGTCACGGCCCGACACAGATGCACACTGATGGAGGGAAATGAGGAGGGCGAGATGCATGAAGTGGCAGATTGCTCCATGGAGGGAGGGAGCTATTTCAGGTCCACACGGACACACTCGCTCCGGGTGATGAACACACACACACACACACACACACACACACACACACACACACACAGCAATGCGAGAGAGGGGTAGGAGTTTGGTTTGGTTTGTTTTTGGGCGTGGAGTTTGATGCAGTTCTACTTTAAACAGCACTTTCCAGGAACACAACTCACTTTATTTCTCACGAGTCGGAAAAATTACAAATAATTTCAGGAGGTTTAATTACTTACACACATTAATATACATACAAATAATAATACACATATTATATACATATTATATACATATTATACAGGTATTATACACATTATACACATACAAATATTAATACATATTATATACATATTATACAGGTATTATACACATTATACACATTCTGTATTACACACACATTAATACACACATTAATACACAGATTAATACACACATTATACATGTACTATACACATTAATACACAGATTATACATGTATTATACACATTAATACACACATTAATACACAGATTAATACACAGATTATACATGTACTATACACATTAATACACACATTAATACACACATTAATACACAGATTATACATGTACTATACACTTTAATACACACATTAATACACAGATTATACACTTTAATACACACATTAATACACACATTAATACACAGATTATACATGTACTATACACATTAATACACACATTAATACACAGATTATACATGTACTATACACATTAATACACAGATTAATACACACATTAATACACACATTAATACACAGATTAATACACAGATTAATACACAGATTAATACACAGATTATACCTGACAATAATCAGTGGCTCCCTCATCAGCCTCTCTCCTTTCTCTTGAAGTTAATAAGACAAAATGAACGCAGCTTGTTGTGTTACCGCGAAACCGCAAAGAAGCGTAAACCCCTCTGTCCTGAAGATGTCTGAAAAGTTCCAGATTTACGTCTGACTGTTACAAAGCGCTGACACTGGAGACTCCTTCCATAAAAGTTACATAAACATCTCCTTACAGAAAACGTCACCACATCAATGATTATTTTTTTAATCTGTTTATATGGAGCGTCCACTGTACGAGTCCCTGCGAATGAGCTGTTGCTATAGAAACGATAACGTATTGGAACGAGCGCATTAATATAAACCTGCGCTACTGTCAGAGCTCCTGCACCTTCTGACCAATCAGGATCCAGGATCCAGGATCCAGCAGCGCTGTGCTATATAACTGCAGTGTTCTGATTGGCTGAACGCAGCGGATAAATCAGGTGTTCGTCTTTCAGAGATCACAGTAATTCATTAACTCTATAGGTTATTGTTTTAATGCGATTTTAACGAGAACTCGGACATAAAAAGCATCATATAAGGCACATATCATTCTGATGCATGAAGAAAAAGCAAACATACGAAGTGAGAGGAGGAGAAATGGCGAGGAAGTGCAGAGAGAACCGTAATCATATTTCAGTGTCCACCCCCGTATTTGAGCATGTTTATTGTCTGAAACCATCTGCAGCTGATAACCCTTGACTGAACAAGCTGTTAGCCGGGCCAAGAGGGAGTCGAGGGAGAGAAATCAGCCGTGCTTTAAAATGGATCCATCAGCACACACACACACACTCACACACACGCGCGCGCACGCACACGCGCACGCGACACTGCGGCGGCTAAAGCCCTGCTGGGAAATGACACAGGAAGAGACTCGCCTTTTTTCTTAGCGCACGTCTCTGAATTAGAATATTACACTCTCAGTCAGATGAGACTCCATTTTCAGATAAATGGCTTCACACACAGCGTAATGTATCTTAAATAGACCACTTTTCTTATTTATTTTATTATTTATCGCGCGACAGTCGTCGTCGTCGTCGTCGTATACACACTGAGTCCCAACACATCTGTTTGCTTTTCCATTTCTCCTGATCTGACGCAAAGTGGAGTTCTTCCTCCCGGCACGTGACGTCTTCCAGACCAAGCTTCTTCCTTTCTAGTTCAAACGCTGGGGAATAACTCCTGCTGGTGCTTCAGCACATGAGCGTATCAGCATGTCTTACTGGAAACTAGGGGAGAAGTAACTGTAGCTAAATAAACTAAAATTTAAAAAAAAGAAGTAAATACACTTTATTAAGGTACACCGGAAAGTAGAGAATATTGATTTCACAACCAACTAGTAAACAGCTAATCGTAGGGAAACCTGGCAACTAGAGAACCCTGGAAACTGAAGAACATGGAAGACTAGGGAAGACTATGGGACACTGGGAATTGGATAACGCTGGAAACACTGAAAATAGCGTACGAGGAAGCTAGAACTTGGATGCTAGGAAGCAGTGGGAAATCCAGGCAGAGCATAAGAGCATGCAACCTTAAAATCTTGGAAGCGTTAGAATCTAGGGAACGCTGGCAAACTAGGGAAGAGTGGGAACAACAAACCAAGAACACTGGAAACAGGGAACGCTGCTTGTTACGGAAAAGTGGAAAGTTTGGGAAAATATTGTTCTTTACATCCTCAGCCTGTATCTGAGTTTGTTCTTCTTAACATTATTAATTGAGTAGGAAATGTGGGCGTGGCTTCCCTGGCTCCGCCCTGCGCTGGTCCTCCGTAGCGTTAGTCTTACGGTGTTTGAGGGGATTTTTACTGTCACAAACAGAAATTGCTCTTGTTTACGCCTCTATTCTGGCGCTCTGTGGGACAACAGGCCAATTTCCAGCCGTCCAAATCGTCCTGTAATCACGGCCCAGCGGGTCCGAGCCATGATTGCGCGTCTTATTTTGTGAAAGGCCGGCACTTTTCGAGATAAGAGTGCTCGTTAGCCAAAACGGCTAAAACCCCTGCTTTAGTCGTCCTCTCGTCCAGCAATGATGGAAATTTTCATTAGGAGGCGAGAAGCGAGGGGGTGATAAGCAGCACGAAATTGAAAAATCAGCTCGATGGATTTGAGGAGTGTTATTAGGAGAGGTCCAATCTGCATGCTAATAGAGAAACTAGCGTCCTGTTTGGGGTCGGTGCTCGGTCTGAAAACACAGTCCTGGATTGATATTAGTGGAGAATGATGGAGTCTCGTCTGAGAAAAGTGATTGGACAGCATAAGGTATTAGTGTCTGAAATAAAAGCAGCCTTTTGTTGTGCTCCCAGACGTTCGTACCCTACATCCTTTCCCACTTTAATGAGCCTGATCCATCACTCGATTATCGTCCATTTTCCTCTCTTTTCGAATAATTGATGCTCCGCACTAATGGTGATTTATCGTGTTTATCCCTGGCCAATCAGCGGGCAGAATGGGGCTGCTAATCACGACTGATCCAACAGCTCACATCTTCAGCGGGCTCTTGAGTGATTAAGGCTTTTTAGTCATTATTACCGAAGAGAGCTTTCTGATTCTAAATGAAAATAAAAAAAGCAAGCAAGCCGAACGCGTGTTCGAGGAAGGAGATAACGACGCGACGATAATCGATGTGTTACATAATTCCTCTCTCGGAATTATCAGGAGGAAACAGTTTCTCCAGCAGGGTTTGTGCACAGTAGCAGAAGAGTTTGGCAGGAAATAAAGGCCCTGGGTTTGGATCCAAGTCAGAGTCGAGGGATCACAGGATTAAAACATCACCCTACTGAGTGAATTCCGGAGCCGGAAAACTGAAAATTCCAACAAAATCAGCTGGGGATTTAATGTACAGCACATAGAGGAGACAAATCAGGTGTTCTTTGAGGGGAAAAAATCCCAGTTTTAAAGGAGTGGTTTGTCATTTTACCAATTTTACTAGTTCAAGCTCCCTCTGCTGCCTAAGAGAGGAATTACAACTGCAGTGAACGCTACCAATTCTTTAGCTTCCCTATATGTACAAATACACCTCGATGTTTTCTCACCACATTTTAGAAAAAAAAAGTCAAGTGTAAAGAGTTTTTTTTTTTCTGCTGGGGTTGTAAGACACGCCCACTCAGAGTCACTCTCTGACATACGTGGATTCAGCGACACTCCCACAATCCTCCTGTATGATCTGAAAGGCCCACTTACTCAGACCCACTCTCATTTCCTTATATGGAGTCAAAGACACGCCCACAATCACCATGTATAATCTTAAAGACATTACTACTCAGAACTGCTCTCATTTCCATATGCAGATTCCATGTCACATTCATATTTCCATATAGAGACACAATGACACGCCCACATTTCCCATGTATCCTAAGAACTGCTCTCATTTCCATATTTGAACTCAAAGACACTCCCATAGTCGATTTGTATAGTCTTAAAACCACGCCCACACAGAGCTGCTCTCATTTCCTTATATGGACTTGAGCCCATTTTCCACATATATGGTCACACCCACATTCCCCATGTATGGTCTTAAAGACACACCCACATTCCCCCCTATGGTATTAAAGCCATACCCGCTCAGTGATGCTTTAATTTGCATATGTGGACTCAACAACACACCCACATTTCCTTATATGGGCTCAAAGGCATACCCACATCCCCGTCTTTAGTCTTTGCTAATTATTCACGTTAGTCTCAGAGTTCTTTTACCTTAAGAAGTGTGGGTTTTTTTAAACTCCAAATAAAACTCCAGAATGTTTTGGCTCATCGATTGTGTTTAAGTGGAACATTTGTGTAAAATAGATTTTTCCCTCCTGAAGCATCCCTTTAATGAGCAGAATGAAGTAAAGCGCGTGCGGTTCTCAGCATCTGCTTAATGAGCGCAGTGCTGCTGGAGCTCCAGACTCCTGGAAGAACAATGATCTCTGATTGAAAGCCACTCAGCTCTCTCACAGACGGAGGAACTCGTCACCATGGGGTCAATTGGGAACGTTTCATGGGTGATTTTCTCATAATAGAAAGTCCCGCCCCTTTTCCTTTTCTCTCCACTTCCTGTTCGTCCTGTTTGACCTCTGTCTTCATCATCGTTTCTTTTCAGAAGGAAACAAAACTCAATCAGGCGTTCTGAGTCGAGGTGGAGGGGGTCATTTGATATTTTTCATTTCTGTATGCAGATTCTGTGTTTGTAATAATTACAGCTTTCACCTCCTATAATTCACCCACAATACAGCAGCTAATGGGTCTGATGATCTTATTCGTCTGTAATCAACACTCTTTCTCCTCCTGAACTTCAAATAACTGCCTTTTTTCCCCTTGATATTGCTATTTGCTTCTGTAGAGGGGGTTAGGGTGCACGTGTAGCGGTACGTGCTAGCTCCAGTGCTATAAACACGATAAAATCCTTCCACTGGCGTGTGACGACTTTCATTCCATTACGTTTTAAAAGAAGTTAGCCTCAGTCCATTTTTTAACCTGTACCATAAAATAAGAAAGCTCATCAGTGTCATCTGAGTTGAGACAATTTGCTATTCCATTATTCTGATGATGTTTTGTTAGCCATATCCAGACCTGCAAATCTGAATTTAACACCGGAGTACGCTGCTACGAGCTGTCACTCAAAAATACACCAAAATGCTTTTTTCCCCACAAATTAAAAAAAGGCAGATGAGCCAATTGACACATGAATCTGGAATGATTTATAGGAGCCATAGTAAGAGACTTGAACTCTGTGAAGCCCCGCCCCTTCCCTATTTCACATCAGTAATCTCTCGTCCCGATTTTCCCGCTCGAAAGATGCGCTGACGCGGCGTCCTCGCATCTACCAGTGTGTGTGTTCAACTTTGATAATGTTAGACAAGTATATAGCTAACATCAGGTACATATACAGTGTATATATACAGTACATATACAGTGGTGTTTACCCACACACACACACACACACACACACACACACGCATACACACTCCAGGTTCTACCTTAGACAAGAGATCTGTGAAAGCGCGATGTTGAAAATGTTCTGTGTTGTTACCCCATTCCCTCCTATCACTATATCACCACCCCTCTCTCTCTCTCTCTCTCTCTCTCTCTGTCATTATGGCCGCTCCACTCGTCCGTGCCTAATTAATTACCAGGCTAATTTAAATTTCTCACTCGGAGAGAAAATCAGGGCCAGAAATGTGCTGGTGTTTTTAAAAGAGCAGCATTAAAGCCTCTCAGAGCCTCCAGAGTTATTCTGCATTGTTGGGGATTTAAAGCAGATGGCCGTGTGTGTGTGTGTGTGTGTGTGTGTGTGTGTGTGTGTGTGTGTGTGTGTGAGAGAGGTGTGTGTTTGGTCAGCTGTATATGATATAATTAGAGGAATTGTGTGTTAAAGTGTGTTAAAGTGTGTTAGAGTGTGTTAGAGTGTGTTAGAGTGTGTTAAAGTGTGTTAGTGTGTGTTAGAGTGTGTTAAAGTGTGTTAGAGTGTGTTAGAGTGTGTTAAAGTGTGTTAGTGTGCATTAGTGTGTGTTGGAAAACCAGGAAGTGTTTTAGGAAAATGATCAGATTGGTGGTGACTGTAACTCTGCTTCATCATCATTTTACTGTAACAGCAACAAACACAGTGTTTATTACTTACTTTAACACATCTGTCTCTCTCTCTCTCTCTCTCAGTCCAATCGATAGGAATTACATTTCTGCTGCCATTTTTGGTCACTGTAACTGGAGAACGTTCACATCCGATCATTCTTTCTGTTTTTTTTTTTTTTTTTTTGCAGAGTGACTGTGACATCGCTCTGAGAGAGAGAGAGAGAGAGAGAGAGAGAGAGAGAGAGAGACTGATCAATAAGTAGATATTTGGTAGATAAATAAGCATATGCTTCTGTATGAATGCATGTGGGTAAGGGAGTGTGGAAAGATTCAAACTGGCTAGAATACATGCTCTGTGTGTGTGTGTGTGTGAGTGTGTGTGTGTGTAGACCTCAATACCCTGTACTACAGTTTCAGCACCACGCACAGCGCAAATAAACACCAAAGAAACCGGGGTGCCATCACTTTTACATGTTCACTGATCTAGGAGAAGAGATGAGAGATGGAGAGAGGGAATGTGTGTGTGAGGATGGAGAGGGGGAATATGTGTGTGTGAGGATGGAGAGAGGGAATATGTGTGTGTGAGGATGGAGAGAGGGAATATGTGTGTGAGGATGGAGAGAGGGAATATGTGTGTGTGAGGATGGAGAGAGGGAATATGTGTGTGTGAGGAGGGAGAGAGGGAATGTGTGTGTGAGGATGGAGAGAGGGAATGTGTGTGTGAGGATGGAGAGAGGGAATGTGTGTGTGAGGATGGAGAGAGGGAATATGTGTGTGTGAGGATGGAGAGAGGGAATGTGTGTGTGTGGATGAAAGATAGCGGTGATGATGATGCATATTGATACGCAGATGATGTGTGATGCTGAAGCTGTGTGTGTGTGTGTGTGTGTGTGTGTGTGTGTGTGTGTGTGTGTGTGTGTGTGTGTGTGTTCCTCTCTCTGTCTCTAATGGAGGTTCTCTTTGTGTGATGTTATCCGGTGGTTCTGCTGCTGAAAGCATCTCGGCTCGTTGTTGCGCGCTGTGAGGACACTGACGCCTCGAGTGCACTAAAAGCTTCAGCGTGAATTAAAAAGTGCACTTGATTCTTTTTTTATCAGGTTAATAAGGAAAAGCTCCGATGTGAGAATACGGAGAAAGTGGATGATGAAGGTTTCATTGTTCCTCTGGTGATAAAGATATTTCTCTTTGCTTGAGTTGAATAATTCCCACCCTTTTAATATCCTCCTCCTGATGAAGGCAGTACAGCGCATTTCCCTCGCTTTTGTAAGCCTCACAATGACATCCAGCGAGCATGAAACGTCCGGAAAAAAAGGATACGGAGCCTGCAGGAATGAACGTGTTCTGTGATTTGTGACACGCCCGCACACTTCCCGGGGATAGTGAAAACACAAATCAATATTCCAAACCCCCAGCTGTGTTCCCTACATAGCAAGCGATGCTTGACATGGCCTTAGATTTAAAGCAGTACAAATATGTCTTGAGTTATTTTGCGGAAAATGAAACTAAGGAACGCTGGGATTTAAGTTAATTTGGAAATGTATGAATGTTGTAATAAAGGGAATCCTGGAAGATACGGGAAGCAGGAGACTTGGAATCCCTGAAAACCAGTGAATACTAAAAACCTAGTGACAAAAAAGAGCTTGGATAATGCTGATAGAGAGGAAACACTGTAAACTACGGAATGTTGTACGCTAGGAATGCAGAAAATTAGGAACATTAGGTATATACTGGAATCTAATAATGCTGTCAGCGAGGAAACAAAGAAACACAAGAATCCAAAACTAGGAACATTAAAACAATAGAATGCAAAAAAAAAAAAAAAACAAGGAATGATGAGAACAAATTAGTAATCAGTGGAAGCTAGGAATAGTATAAAATAAAAGGGACTAGGGAAGACATAATCAGAAACTGAAGAACAAAGAAACCAGGAGCACTGGACACTCGGAACTGCTGGCACTGAGCGAGACTGGAATGCTGAAAATGGGAACACAGAAACTAAGGGATAGAAAACTAGAAACATTAAAACTATGGAAAGTTACAAACAAGGGAAAGGAAAACTGGGAACACTGGAAACTATGGAAGATGGAAAGAATGGCAGAAACCAGGAATGCTGTAAAACAGGGAAGATAAAACTGGGAACACTGGAAACTATGGAAGATGGAAAGAATGGCGGAAACCAGGAATGCTGTAAAACAGGGAAGATAAAACTGGGAACACTGGAAACTATGGAAGATGGAAAGAATGGTGGAAACCAGGAATGCTGTAAAACAGGGAAGATAAAACTGGGAACACTGGAAACTATGGAATGCCAAACAGGTGAACAAGGAACCAGGGAAACACTGGAAACTGGGTAATGCCTGAAACTAGGAAATATTAGAAACTGGGGAACACAGGGTTCTGCGAAACCTGAGGAACCCTGGACACTACACAGGAATACTGGAATACTGGAAGCTAGGGAACAAGGCAACACAGCTGAAACAGGCAATTGCTGGAAAAAAGCACTTCCACTAACTTAGCCCGGATATGAAGACTTCCTTTTGGTTTAGGCACAAAGGTCCTGTTATTGTCCATCCCATTCCTGCTCCTATCCCAGAGAGAGAGAGAGAGAGAGAGAGAGAGAGAGATGGATGTAGTGTAATGGAGTAGGTAATGCTGGAGATAAACTAAGACAAATTGTGGAATATTGTGGAAATGAAAATGGAAATACTGAAAAACCTGCAAATTGGATATAATGAGATCAGGAAAGAAGAAACCTGGGAAATATTGGAAAATCCGAAACAAGAAGACCAGAAAACTGGAAACTAGGAAAAATTATAAACTGGTAGCACTAAAAAATTGGAAAACTGGAATCCAGAGAACATTGAAAAGGAGGAAATCTGATAAGCTGGAATGCTGTGAAATGAAGGACGCTGGAAACAAGGAGTACTGTGCAAAAGAGAATTTTGGAAAATGGGAAATAATAGAAATGAGGAATGGTAGTTACTAGGAAACACAGGGAAAGTCTGAAAACTGAAAAGTTAAAAAAAAAAAGCTAAAAAAAAAAAATGAAGGAATAAGAAAACCAGGAAAACTGGTTATGGAACATTATAGAACCAGACAACCATCTAAAAATGGGACAATTACTAGCATGGGAATTTAGGAAAACTAGAAACAAGGGGACACTTTAAAAACTGAACATTGGGAAAAGTAGAAAGAAGGAAATCCTGAGAATTGGGGAAACTTGAAAGCACTTGATATGAGGAATGCTGAAGTCTAGGAAAACTATTACAAGAGAACCGGAAAACTACAGAACACTATAAACCTGGGAGGTAAAAGAGTTCTGATCTGCTCAGAGACGGATTAGTTTATAATTCCTGTGATCCTGGTCACATGACTGATGACTAAAATCACGGTTTGGATTGCTTTCATTACAGAGGGGTTTCACACATGGAAGCGTGATGTTCTGCTCAGAAGGGTGTTTTTGGCATTTTATGGGGTTTCAAGGACACACAGAGGTGTGTGAGTGTAAAATGAACACAGTGTGTGTCCTCATCAGCAGGGCTGCTGTAATTACACACACACACACACACACACACACACAAACACACACTTCATCTCATTTACACCTAAACAAATTCTCAAACACACAGAGTACCCAACTGTTCCTCCACAGGATTCCTCAAACCCCAGTGTTACTGGAAAATTAGAGAACACTGAAAACTAGAAAATACTGGAAACTAGGAAGAACTTCAAACAGAGAACAGTGGAAACAGGAGAACACTGAAGACTGGAGAAGCATGCAAAGTAGAGAACACTGGAACTGGAAAACAGAGGGAACTGGAGAACAGAGGGAACTGGAGAACCCTGGAGACTAGAGAACAGAGAGAATTGGAGAACAGCGGGAACTTGAGAAAATTGGGGACTGGAGAAGAGTGGGAACTGGCGAACACTGGAACTGGAGAACACTATTACTGGAGAACAGTGGAACTGGCGAACACTGGAACTGGAGAACAGAGGGAACTGGAGAACA
>CM040992.1:1836983-1886717 GCA_022985145.1 Pangasius djambal
TAATGGGGTTTGATGGTGAATGTTGGTGTTTAATGGGGTTTGATGGTGAATGTAGGTGTTTAATGGGGTTTGATGGTGAATGTTGGTGTCTAATGGGGTTTGATGGAGAATTATGGTGTTTAATGGGGTTTGATGGTGAATGTTGGTGTCTAATGGGGTTTGATGGTGAATGTTGGTGTTTAATGGGGTTTGATGGTGAATGTAGGTGTTTAATGGGGTTTGATGGTGAATATTGGTGTTTAATGGGGTTTGATGGTGAATGTTGGTGTTTAATGGTGTTTAATGGAGAATGTCGGTATTTGATGGTGTTTTTACGGAGAATGTTGGTGTTTTATGCTTTAATGTTTGACCAGTCCTGCAACCTGCATGTCTAAATCTTCACCTACTCACCCTAAAATAAACGCCATTTACATAAAAAACATAAATTGCATTTCATAAAGTAGCAAAATAATTCTGCATTTAAAAGATGTACAAATCAGAGCTACATTATCATCTTCCACGCTACTGAAGGCCACGTCGTTTACTCAAGTCTCATTATAAAGCATGTTACATTTTCCCCAAAATTTACAAACAGCTCATCATTTTAATATTTCAGTCCTTCCTTTTCTTATTAAAGTTTATTTGAAGAGGGCAGATAGGTTACCTGTCCCTCTCTCCCTCTCTCTCTTTCTCTCTCTCTCTCTCTCTCCCTCTGTTCATCTCTGCGTGTTGTATAACACGTCGTCGTGCCGGGGTTAATTGACCAACAACAATCTGTCACAACAAATTAGCCCGAGTTGAGGCACATTACTCCGCTGGATCATTTTACGCCGCCTGGCTGACTTTTTTTCTTCTTTATTTTCTCTCTTTCAAGCAGCAACTCACGTCTTTTAGGGTTTATTTTTCTTCTTCCTTTCGCAAAAAAAAAAATCTTACACCGATGATGCTAAGGAGCTTTACGTCAAATCTTCAGCATCATTTTTGTCTTAAAACGTCAAAAACGTTTTTCAGACAGACGTCAAATCTGAGAAAAGGGAAGGATCATCTTCTTTTGTTCAGCCATCACATCCAATAAGAGAAACGAGATAAACCAGAATGTTCACAGAGAACGATTTGAGCTCTGTGTGTGTGTGTGTGTGTGTGTGTGTGTGTGTGTGTGTGTGTGTGTGTGTGTGTGTGTGTGTGTCCTTGAGGACACGAGTGGAGAGTTATTTGGGACGCAGCAGGAAGATGTTTTAGTGAGACGCTTCAAGTTGGCCAAGGATGCGGATCCAGCTGTGAAACACATCTACGCATTCCCACTGCGAGTGTGTGTGTGTGTGTGTGTGTAAAAGAGTGTGTATAAGACTGTGTATGAGTGTGTGTGGTTGAGCAAGAGATAAGCGACGTTTCAGATGGAAGCACATGCTTGCGTGCTGCTCTCTCGGGAGAACACACACTCGCACAATGGAGTTAATTAGCAAACGCTTCAGTAGCTTTCAGGGACTCGGGCGCTTTTAATTAAGAAACACAAAAGTGTCTTTATGAGTGACACGTTTGTGATGAAGGAGATACTCCGAATTTTACGGCACTACAATGCAAACTATCACGCTGGAGAAGTTATGAAACAATCGTCTTAATGGGCAAAGCATTAAAACAATTTAATTTCCTTTGCCAGCAAATATAATCAAATTGGAATGAAGCAATTTGGATCATTAGAAAAAGAAATGGCAAATGTTCTCATCAACTCATCACCCCAATGCAATTATTCCAAATATGATTCCATCGTTTATCATGAAGGTGTCTGTGCGTCACTCGGCGTTGTGTTTGTTGGTTTTGTTTTCTTTTCTTTTTTCTTTGATTAACCCCATAGTTCTCAAGCCCAGTCTTTATTTTCTTGTGTGTCCTGCTCTGAAATGCAGGATATTCTGCGTTTTTAAAAGGGTCTACATCCCACACAGGTCAATTGTAGATGTAGTGCTACTCACCATAGTCCATCTTTTCCTCCACACAAAGTATTGGCACTCCTCTACCCTGTCCGTCACTGGAAATGGCCCACCATTGGAGCTCCACTGAGCGGATATAATTTGGCTGGTGGTTTATTCTCAGTACAGCCATGACTCTGAGATGGTAGTGTTCATTGTGGAGGTGTGGCAGGGGTTTTAAACACTTCAGTGTCACTTCACAAACCTCCTCCAACAGCCAATCAGAAGCTAACTGAGCTGTCATCCCACACCCTAATGCATTGCTCCTCTGTGAGTGCTTTCACATCTGCAGCGTTTATTCTGTTTGAATGGAGCTCTGGTGTGTTCTCCCTCTCAGTGCGGGTCTTTAGACCACGTCACAACACAGCAATCACACCCGGGTCCGAGAGCATTAGAGTGAAGTGCCTGCTTCCAAGTGAAGTCAGGTGTGATAGCGATTTGACTCAGCTGCAAAAAGTGAATCAAACAGTGTTTACTCACTAATGCTAATATACTGTAATACTAGCCACATGAGCAAACTCACCTTATCGGTTATTTAATGCATGGAAGAAGAACTTACCCAGATAGCAAAATTGGTTGTGGGCCTTATCTGGTTGAATTTAGGCCCACATACCACCACGGCCCACTCCCCTCGAATGGCCCTTAAGCTGCAAACTCATGCCAGAGCTCAGCCTAATGCTGTTTCACACAAGACTGTGAAAAAAACTGTGCCAGAATTAAACCAAAAGGGCCTAAAGTAAGCCAGATCTCGCCCAGATTTTTGCTATCAGGGTATGGAGGGGAAGACAAAGCTAGTCAGCACAAAAGAAAGTAAGTTAGCAAAATAAAAATCACAAACCACAAGGAGAAGACAAAACTGGTGAGAGACCGAAAAGCTAGTGAGCAAAGCTAAACCTAGCAAGTGAATTAAAAAAGCAGATGAAAACTTTAAAAGTGTATGGAAGACAAAGCTAGCATTCGAAACAGAAAACTAGCAACTGAATGACAAAATGAGTGAGCAACGTTAAAAAAACCTGGTGAGTGGAGGATAAAGTTAGTGAGCAAAAAATAAATTTAGCCAGCAGATGACACACAAAAACCTAGTGAACAGAAGATAAACAAAGCTAGTGAGCAAAATAAAAACAAGCAAAATGCTAGCAGGCTGAATGCACCTCAGCATGAAGGTTAAATACCATGTTTCATAAACCATGTTTATGATAATACATAATATTAATGCATAATATTAATCATAATTAATACATAATTACACAAGGCAAAACACCAACTGTTGTACATACTAAGTGTTTTTTCGTTTTGTTTTTTTGGGGCATGGGAGGCTAATCAGATTTCTTTAAAAAAATAAAAAACCTCACAGAAAAAGCTCACAAGTTTAATCCGTATCTAATGTCTATCTGTCGTTTCTGAGCATTAAAGAGCAGTGGTGAAAATGAGAACATGTCCGTGTGAAAATAAAAGCCCTCGGGTTTTGGTGATTACCGGCGGCCGGTGGTGAATGTGGGGGCAGCTGTGTGATGCTGGATCGGTGGCGTGAGAGAAAGAGAGGTGAGAGCGATGAATCAGAGGGACAGATGGGTAATTATGGACTGAGGAATTGCTTCTCTAAGGAAATCCGCTGATTGACAGGAGTGACATTCAGAATGGCTGCTGATTTCCAGCTGTTAGAGCGATTGGTGTGTGATTCTGGCTTTTTTTAAACCCAGGGATGGACAGGACAGCGCCATGGGCTGAAAACGAACCCCGCTGCTTTGTTTTTCTTTACTTCTGGTTAAAAATCAGAAGAACGTATGTACATTACTGAATATTTCTCAGTAATTCCATATAGAACTGATTTTAGGAGGAAGAAGGACATTAGAGTGAGTTTTATATGCTGATGATTCTGCTGTTTTAATGTCACTGATGGATAAAGCAGTGTTCATTTGGATGAATCTTCCTTTGTGTAGATAAAACTGAAGTTATGCCTTTTTCTCTTTAGGAAAAATACAATTAAAACAGAATCTTTGTCAGTATGAAACTGAGCTACGCACAGGCTGTTTGTGATCGTGAGCAGCGGATAACGCTAGCTAGTGGAGGACAAGCCTCGCATGTGCGAGACAAATTTAGAAAGTGAACTTAAAAACCTGGCAAATGAAAGACAAAACTAGCAAGTGAACTAAAAGCTTAACCAGCAGAAGAAAAACCCTAGAAAGCAGAAGATGAACTTCATAAACAAAAACAAAACCTAGCAAGAGAAATAAAAAGTGAGGGAGACAAAGAAAAAGCTAGTGAGTGAAAACGAGTGGAAGACAAAACTAGCAAGCTAAATTTAACACACACAAAAAAAAAACTTGCAGACTGGAAGATAAAGCTAGCAAACAGAAGACAAAACTGGTGAGCCAAAGAACCGAAAGCTAGCCAAAGAAAAAAATGCTAGCAGGCCAAGTTAAACCCGGGATTTTTATACACTTTTTATTTACTTATTTATTTATTTCATGTTCAGTGTGGAACCATCAGTGGCGCAGAAACCTTTTATAACCTTAAACCATTTTTGCAGCAGCAGCTTTTTTTTTTAACAATTGATTGTCGATTATTATCTCTCACCAAAACATTTTTGTCTTGAGCAGGTCTCAACTTCCTCGTCAGCTCTACTGCTAAGTCTATTTTAATGTTATAAACCCCATTAGCAGGAGAAGACTGAGTGCACCAGCACTGCCTCTTCCCTCATCCATCACGGGGCCGATGCCGAGATCCAGGCACTGCGGCGTTGCTTTAGCCCATCGCTCACTGTTTTTCCTCGCAGGAGAGCTCGCATCGATTTTGTCAACAGTGCATTGATTTTTCTTTTTTTTCCCCCTCTTTCTCTCCTTGCAAGAGCTGTCTGAGGGAAACACGAGCAAAGCTCATCCTCCAGAGACCACGCTCACTTATTTTCCTGATGTCAAATATATATCAGGTTTCTAAAATTGGAAAAACTAAAAAGTTTCTACCTCAGAATAACAAAGAAAAACTTTTCAGGCTAGTCGTGTCTGATTCTGCTAGGTCATCGTGTCCTATATTGTTTTATCACAGTGCGCTGCTGAATCCTGGATCCTGATTGGTCAGATGGTGTTGATTAATTTTCTATAAAGTAGTGCAAATGTAAATCACAGGTTTATATTAATGCGCTTCTTCTAATACGTTATCGTTTCTATAGCAACAGCTCATTCACAGGGACGTGTACGGTGGACGCTGTAACCGATTATTTAATCGAAGTTTTATGTAAGGAGATGTTTATGTAACCTTCACGGAAGGAGTCTCCGGTTTCAGCTCGTTGAGTTTTCCGACATCTTCAGGACAGAGGAGTTTACGCTTCTTTGCGGTTTCTGGTTTTAACAAGCTGCGATTTTTTTGTCTTATTAACTTCAACAGAGAGAAAAAAGAGAGGCTGGTGAGGGAACGTGTGTTTACAGCTGCTATAACGTAAGGGACAACAGGAACCAACTTGTTTCATGGATGTTCCACAGCATTAAGTGTAACTATAAATGGATAAAAGTGCATAATGTTCTTTAATAAATTTTTTAAAATGTAATTGTTGAAAAATGCAGTAGCTCCGCTTAATCACACCTCACCTTCACTCAGTATTTTACTATAACAGCAGAGTTTAACAGAGTTAATATATAAGCTCTTATAGACACTCCCACTGATCTGCAGTCTACAAACAAACCATCCTTCACTTTTTACCTCTCTGATGTGTGTCACTTCAGAAGAAAAACGGGTGAAATGTGGCATGATTGTTCGTAGGAACTTGTACTATCCATCTTTGGCTAGAGATGACACCTTGATCATTAGGTGCTTGGTGTTTCGAGAGCAGAAGGTGTAATTACTGTACGCTTCTCTAAAAGGATTTTTCTTATAATGAAAAAAATCTCCTGATTAATTCCAGCACACGAGGAGGCGTGTCTCGAGTGTCTACAGCGTGTTGGGCCGTATAACATGGCTGGTTTTAGCTCAGACGTGTCTCCTGCGTTTGGCAGGAGGCTGTTAGTCCTGTCTCTGTGCAGAGGAGGACAGCAGCGTGTCTTCGCCTGTCAGCGCAAACTAAAGCTGTAAGCTGTATTTAGTCAAAGACGGACTCTGAAAAGTGTTTACTTCCTGTCTGGAGTCGATGGTTCTATTGTTATACGGTGGTGAGGGGTGTGGAAAAGCAGAACTTTCTCTCCTGTGTGGGCTTCATTCTTGTCTGAATGACATTTTTGGATATTTTCTTACCTCAAGAGGAAAGACTCATTTAGGACAAATACCTTGCTGATTAAATAAACCCTCCACTGCTGGTGATTGGCACAATAGTGTCAGGATCCTGAAAAGGTTCTTCCTGGCCAAGGCAGAATGCCGGCATTTGTTATTCTCACTAAATTGGCCGAGGGCACTCACTCGAGTGTTTAAACGTCTCTGTTCGTGTCGAGATCATTAAGCGGCCCCTGTCTAGACAGCAACGTCTTCTCTTTTTATTGATCAAAGTGCTGTTAGCGGCAGCTGGAACACCGCTTCCTCTCTGACTCAGTAACGATGCGGCTTTACAAAGCACAAATAATGCAGCTCAGGAAAAATGCTCTTTAAGAAAATAATGCAGAGTGGTATTGGTATACTGCTTACAATTTTATAATGGCA
Source organism: Pangasius djambal (assembly GCA_022985145.1). Taxonomy (NCBI): domain Eukaryota; kingdom Metazoa; phylum Chordata; class Actinopteri; order Siluriformes; family Pangasiidae; genus Pangasius; species Pangasius djambal. The sequence continues at coordinate 1,843,550 of CM040992.1, forward strand.
GCTATCTTGGTTAAAATTCAGGGCACTTAATGCTAAAACTATTCCAAACAAACTCGATTAAGCAAGCAAATAAAGCAGCCCAGGAAGGAACCGACATAAAACACTGTGGCTCAGGCTCCAGTGCTAGTCACTTAATGGAAATGCTAATTTTAGTGGACATTATGCTACTCATCCTGATACGTACAGCTACATATATTCGTCCAAAGCTAAACCTTATACAAAAATAACCATGCAATTTAATTATGGCAGCCGTTTTGGCTCAGGTTCTGTTGCTAGGTGCTAAACTGAAATACTCATGCTAGTGGAGATTATGCTACTCATCCTCAGGGGTACAGCTATATTAGGCCAAAACTAAACTTTACCCAAACATGTACAGTGTTCTTCATTATGGCTCCAGTGTTAGTCATGTAATGCTAAAGCCTGTGGAAGTATTATTACTTATTCAGATGTGTGAGAGTTGATTAACAGACTAATTTTGGGAGCTAGAATTAAACTCTATCTCAAGTAAGTGTAAGTTATAAAAGCAAATTTTATAAGCTAAATGCTACCAACAAAGGGAGTCATACATATGTCCCCAGGTCCCATGTTCCAAGAACCCTAGAGCACTACAACAAAAAAAATCAAAAAAGTAAAATTTGACTCTGGGAACATGGAACCCTGAGAATGTAGGAATGTAGGACAAGCTGAGTGCTGGTAATATAATGCTGTGGGAGCATCTGACCCTGCAAAGATAAACTGCAGGGATTCAAATTTTTTTAAGAGTATAGGATTATAGGACTGAGAACAGAATCTTGAGAACGTAGGGATTCTGGGAATGTAGGACATCCTGGGAACAACCCTGGGAACATAGGAACTTGGAAACATGACCCTGAGAAACTAGTGGCCTGGGGACAGGATCTTGAGAATCTAGTGGCCTGGGGACATAGGACCTTCTGATCATGGAACCCTGGCAACATAGGAACCTGGGAAAAGTATCCTGAGAACCTAGTGGACTGGGAACATACAGCCCTGGGGATTCTGGGAATGTAGTTCCTGGGGACACCAGAATGTCTGAACCTGATCCTTAGACCCTAGGGGTCTGGGAACAACCCTGGGGACATAGGAACTTGAAAACAAGACTCCAAGAACCTTGTGGCCTGAAAACATAAGTAATTGGAATCATAGAGGCCTGGGAACATAGGAACTTGTGAACAGGACCCTGAAAAACTAGCAGTATTGGAACAAAGGAACCTAAAATCATAGAACCTTCTGAACACAGAGTCCTGGGTACATAGCAACTTAGGAACAGGCTCCTGAGAACCTAGTGGACTGGGAACATATGAAATTGTGAACACAGAGCCCTGGGTACATAGGAACTTGGGAACAGGCTCCTGAGAAGCTAATGTGTTTAAATATAGGAACTTGGGGAAACGACCATGAGAACCTAGTGGTTTGGAAACAAAGGAACCTAGGGACATAGCTACTTGGGAAGAGGAGCCTTAGAACCTCATAGTTGGGGAATCTGAGATCCTTGTGGACTGAGAACACAGATACGGTCCCAGCCAATACAAACGTAGATACTTTTTTCCATTGCAGTGCCATCATGGGCCATTGTGGCCATTGCGTTCGTGGCTGTGGTTCTCGTCGTGTCCTGCTGCTTCTGCATCTGCAAAAAGTGGATATTCAAGAAGAAGAACAAGAAAAAGGGCAAGGACAAGGGCAAGAACGCCATCAACATGAAGGACGTGATAGACGGAGCCAAGACGGAGGTAAACACATTTTAGAACCGCTGTGCATTCAGCTTTGCCTTGCTTTAATCAGTGGAGAATGCATGAGAACACTGATGCTGAATTTATTCTAGCATTTTCTATCACTGACCTGCATTTTAATGCTATTTGGCTAAAAGTCTTCATATTAAATCTGCTCTCAGAAATGCACTGATAAAATAAAATGTCTGTTAATGCTGTTGCTTGACTGCTGACTTTAATTACAGGATTGAAAACCTGGCATGGTAAATGGCACAAAAGCGTAACAAGCCTGCTTTCTGTTAGCTAAACATATACATTCTTTACGTTCTGTACGTTTCTGTTTTGTTTTATTTCCTTTTTTGTAGTGCTGCATATTACTATTGCTATACTATGACGTGGGATCGACCCAGAGAAATGACAGTAGCTAATTAGTGCTGAGGAGCGAGAGCAATAACGAGGCTCGCCCCCTTTTTTTTAACAACGCACCCACAAATTATAGCGCAAATTGTAACAGCAGCACTCTGACCTCGCTTTGCATATTAATTGACATATAACACACACTACGACACTTTTAAATGAATAATTGACAAAGTCGTCCTTAATTTGCCGTGTAAGGAGTCGGAAGGCCGGAAACACTTTAATTCAGATCCGCAATTGAAGACACACACTTTCAAAGTCTCACACACATGCACACACACACACAGAAATAAAATGCTGACATGTACATTAGTAGCATTGATGTTATTTAATTAAACCTGTATTCATCAAGAAAATGAAGTGAGTTCCAATACTGGTTTAAACACATGCTAGGACTCTGGGAGTCTTGTATCCTTGGAACATAGGACCCTGGAAAGATACAGGACTTTGATGATTCAGGGCTTTGGGAATAGAGGATTTGGGGAATTTAAGGCTTTGTAAATTCAGGCCAGGAGTTTACGATTTTGGGAGTTTAGGATTTTGGCTATTTCGGCTATTTCGGGAAGTCAGCAAGGCCGTGTTAAAGATAGTATTGGAACAAAACCTACATTGTGCCAGAGATAGAGTTACATTATTAACATTTACATCATTAGCGATAATCTTCACTCTTAACCTTCGCAACGGTAATATGATATAAAAAGAGCTTTGAGTTTGTGATTGGTCATTTCTCCCGGTGCACCCATACACATGTGTTTGCCCTGTGTGTTTGTGCAGTGTGTTTTAATTTGTGTTTCTTCCTTCTATGTCCTTCCTTATCTGTGTTTTGATGACTTTTCGGGATTGGCACTGGCGGTAGGTTCCTAATTGCTGTTGGATCTTCTTTAGCCTGCTGCGATGATGTTGTTTAGCCTCTTGACTTAAAGCCTTAGAGAGAAATGTGTAATTCTGCATACTGTACATGTCTATCTACACTATATATGTGTGTAACGCTGGGTATGCACATATATGTGTATAAATATATACACATGAATGAATATAAAGCACTTGGGTTACGCTTGAACGAGGCTGAACCACATTGATTTCTGATTTTTTTTTGGACTGAGAATGTTTGGAGCTGTTTAGATGTACGTTTTGTAGTCACAGCCCCTCATTTCAGCCACTTGAACTTTCGACTCTGACAATTCGTCCAGCAGGAAAATACCACTCGACTCATTAGCCGTACAAATTATGCAAAAAGCTTTTTCAGAATGACCGGCATGATCTTTGAATCCTCGAGACACTCTTTTTAAAATCACACTTCTTTCTCGAAGGCTTTCAAAAGGTCAAGGAGAAGATCACTGCAGATGATCAGGCAGCATTTTTAAAATCTTTTATTCCATTTCATCAAATAACAATCTTATTATGCACAAGGAGCGTGGTGATCCTTCACCAGATTATTGTTTATTTGGCAGATGCTTTTATCCAAAGTGACCTACAAGTGAGGACAAAACCAATCCAAACCAAAATTCCATAATGTTTCCTTTCCCCCAAATGTAGTCTTATAGCCTTCCAACCAAGCGTGTTTTACTTTTTTACGTTTCTATTCCAACTACGAGGCCCGATAGTTCCAATCGTTCCTGGGTTACTTAATTCCTTAGGAAGTAAAATTGTTCCTCTGGAAGAAATATGCCTGAAGAAAGTTCCTGAGTTCAGGTTAAAGGTCCTCCTCATCCTCTAACCGTGGCTCTCTGGTAGTCCTGGGATTTGTACCAGCTGCTAAGCTCCTTCTACTGTGTCAACATTTGGTCATGTTAATGAGCTAAAATCTCACATGATTGGATTATTCAGTTTGCTGAATTCTTTACTTGTTAGAGGTGAGCTAATCAAGATTTTCCTTGTCTTATCAAAAATCACAAACAGGAAATCAATGTGCTAAGCAACCCACTTCATAAATAACGCAAAATGCAATAAAAAATTGTAGCTCAAACATCTGAGCGCGAAGTCTTGAAGGAAAATCTTAATTAGCTGTTAAGGTCAAACCTGAAGAACAGAAATCAATTTTGTTCAGCCTTTCGCTCTCACAAAATATTAACCTGACGACTGGTAGGACAGGCCCCATGTTCGTTACCGGCCCTTTTGTTTTGTTTTCCTGTATTTTCTTTTTTTACCACTTCCTGCTAGCATGATGCAAAGGGTTCAGGGGTCACTGAAAAACCTGTTTTGGGGAACGAGAATGCCATGCATGCTTTACTGACAAATCCAGCCTAAGATAGAGATATTTTATACACTGAATGAGAGTTTGAGCACGTTTGAGCCCTCACACTTCTGACTAGCCAGAAACGAACGAACGCACACTTACACCACACTCCACATCCCTTCTTCTGATTTTTTTCCATGCCTGAAGCATTCACGAAAATGATTCTGATCTGCTTCTGAGAAGCTCGATTTCCCAAAATGCTTGCGCCCCTCATTACACTCATCCTCTTTGCAAATCATTTGGTGATTGATTTTATATGGACTACACTGTAGAGGCACCCAAAAAAAATTGCTGATGGGGATGGGATGGGGGTCCACGGTTTGGGGTTGAACTCCATCACCAAGCATGTCGTGGTGGTGATCACTGTGGTGTTTTTAGTGCTCGATCCCTTTAAAAGAGGTTTATACAGGAGACGATGGCTTGGCGGCTCAGCTTCAGGAAATGGGGCCAAGCGGACTGACTCTTGGTGGATGTCTCCTTCAGGCTCTGAAGGACGAAGACGAAGTGGAGACCGGACTCTCGGAGGGTGAAAAGGAAGCCGAGCCTAAGGAGCAAGAAAAACTGGGCAAATTACAATACTCACTGGATTACAATTTCACCGAGAATACGGTAAGGATCCGGAGTGTGTCGTGCTGTGTGTGTGTCCCATGTATCATCATGAAGGGACTTTGGAGCTCACCTTGCACCGGTGTTGCTTAAATGATCGCAAAGATCATAGAAAAACCAAATCAAAAGCTATCCATGGAGCATCTAGTACATATAGAGCACTTAAAATCTTTAATGCTGCAGCCTGATTGGTTTTTATCACTTCCTGGAATAGATAATAATCTTAGTCATAATGTCAGTGAATTTTGCAAAAGCATACTTGCAAAAAGTGTTTTAGAAGATTGCTGCTGTGTTGACAGACTGTGGTGAAAGCCTGTTATTGGTTGTTTGCACTGTCAATCAAACAGCATTTTTCAGTTCCAATAGGCAGTCGAGGCTTATTAGAACCCACTGAATACAAGATGTTCTGATGATAATTCTCTGACTTTACTCCTCACACTGATCAGTCTTGTTAAAAACCCATCTCATTAATTATGCTTGGAATTGTAATTATAATTAAGCCATCATTTTTTTTTAAAAAATGCAAACGATATTTAAGAACTATAACCTCCCTTAATTAATATTATTCTCAGTTAATATTTAATATCTGCTCAATCAACTTGCTATAAATTTGTCATTTTAATTTTCAGTCAAACTATTGACTAAAATTAAAGTGCAGAATTAGTGAGGCGGATTATTTAATGACATTATCAGTCTGTACGTTAGCCAGTGACGCAGTGCGGCCGGCGAACGTCATCTAATCGTGTTTTGCGCGCGATGTTTTTGTTCAAAGCGGCTCTATGAAGAGACGTTATTTTAATAACCGGACAATCTACTGTTATCAGAGCCCACTGAAAACATTACTGCTGCTCTGGTAACGTTTTCAGGGTCGGTGTTTGTGAGCACTCGTCCCTGCATGAATGTCCAAGCTGAAAGTGTGACTGATTCTACTGCCTTGTGTGTAATTTGTGTGGTTTGGGATAGAGTTTGCAGTGAAAAGCCCTAAATTCAGTCAAATTTTTTTTTAAATGTAATAAGAATTTAAAGACTTTACTTATTCACAACTGCGGGATTTTCTTCTAAAGTCCCAGAACGTTAAACCGCAGTGAGAAATAAATAAATAAAATTCACCTTGTGAAAAAGGTCATTCATTCATTCATTCATTCATTCATTCATTCATTCAGAGAAAACAACTGAATTAGCTTCCAGTTATGGTCAATTTTGTGATGAAATTTGACCTGTGAATTTGCAGACCTTGAGAGCATGAGCTGATGAAGATGAAGAGCGGATGAGCTGTGTAGCGTCGCTGTGTAGCGTCGCTGTGGTAGCGTCACTGTGGTAGCGTCACTGTGGTAGCGTCGCTGTGTAGCGTCGCTGTGTAGCGTCGCTGTGTAGCCTCGCTGTGGTAGCGTCGCTGTGGTAGCCTCGCTGTGGTAGCGTCGCTGTGGTAGCGTCGCTGTGTAGCGTCGCTGTGTAGCGTCGCTGTGGTAGCCTCGCTGTGTAGCGTCGCTGTGTAGCGTCGCTGTGGTAGTGTCGCTGTGGTAGCGCCGCTGTGGTAGCGTCACTGTGGTAGCCTCGCTGTGGTAGCGTCGCTGTGGTAGCCTCGCTGTGGTAGCGTCGCTGTGGTAGCCTCGCTGTGTAGCGTCGCTGTGGTAGCGTCGCTGTGGTAGCGTCGCTGTGGTAGCCTCGCTGTGGTAGCGTCGCTGTGTAGCGTCGCTGTGGTAGCCTCGCTGTGGTAGCCTCGCTGTGGTAGCGTCGCTGTGGTAGCGTCACTGTGGTAGCGTCACTGTGGTAGCCTCGCTGTGGTAGCGTCGCTGTGTAGCGTCGCTGTGGTAGCCTCGCTGTGGTAGCGTCGCTGTGTAGCCTCGCTGTGGTAGCGTCGCTGTGTAGCGTCGCTGTGGTAGCCTCGCTGTGGTAGCGTCGCTGTGTAGCCTCGCTGTGGTAGCGTCGCTGTGGTAGCGTCGCTGTGTAGCAGCTAGCTAACCTTACTGCTATGAGTGTGCAATCAAACAAAGTGTAAACTTAAATACTTTACTGTAGCACAGAGCTAGACGGCATGTGTGTTTAGTGTCCTTCCCAGCTGAAAAAACAAAACAAGTCCTAATCATTATCATTACTGTTAACATTCCCATCAGATAATGGAAACCATTACGCAATTCCCATTAGGAAAGTAGTTTTTTTCCCAGTAGTGCAGTCTGATTATCTGAGTGTATGGCGTGGCTACTGAAAAGTCCAAAAAACTGTACAAATAAGTTGTGCTTTTAAGGTTTCTGCACTGGAAAGTGTGGAGCTGAAGGTGATGCGATACACACCGACTGAACGAGGACACTTTCTTAGCTGCTGTCTGAAGCCAACTGCAGGAAGTTTAATGGCCTTAAGAAGCTCTTATCGCTGTCATCACTCATGGACCGTGAGAAATCTGGGTTCTGAATCAGCATCCATAATGGACTGAGCGTTCCTCCTCATCCTTTAATAAAGTGAAGTTTATATCAGACTGTCGCTCCTCCGTTTTTCTCTGGAGCTGATGAATGTCCTCGTAGCTGACGGCAGTTAATTGAGGGGTAAAAGTGCAGCAGCTAACCTTCATAAACAAACCTGACGGGACGAGATGATGGACTCTCAGCCATCACACAGACAAGTTAACCTTTACAAAACTATCAATTCTGTTTCTGTCTGAGTGCACAGTCAGGTCTAAACACAAGTCCACTGCTGAGAGCCGTCTCTAGATTCAATCAGCTGTTAAACCCTCAGAGCTTCCTTTCACCAGCAGCACCTCAGAACAGGTCTTCACTACATTAGACTACTTAGTGCATGTACTGTTCATCTGAGCTTTTACTTATTTCTGTCAATACGTGGATGGATGAGTCAGTGGATGGATGGATGGATGGATGGACAGATGGATGAATGAATGAATGAATGGTGCTACATATTAATGGATTAATGGACACAAAATGAATGAATAAAAGGATCTGTTTAATGGATGAAGACAGATGGATGTATGGATGGATCAGCAGATAAATGGATGGATCAGTAGATAAATGGATGGATCAGTAGATAAATGGATGGATGAATGAATGAACGAACGAACGAACGAACGAACGAACGAATGAATGAATGAATGAATGAATGAATGAATGGTGCTATAGATGAATGGATGGACACATAATAAATGGATAACAAGATGTGTTGAATGGATGAAGAAGGATGGATGGATGGATGGATGGATGGATGAATAAATGAATGAATGGTGCTATAGATGAATGGATGGACACACAATGAATGGATAAAAGGATCTGTTGAGTGGATGAAGACAGACAGAAGGATAGATGGATGGGTCAGTAGATAAATGGATGGAAGAATGAATGAATGAATGAATGGTGCTATAGATGAATGGATGGACACACACTGAATGGATAACAAGATGTGTTGAATAGATGAAGATGGATGGATGGATGGATGGATGGATGGGTCAGTAGATAAATAATGGAAGAATGAATGAATGGATGAATGAATGAATGAATGGTGCTATAGATGAATGGATGGACACAATGTGTTGAATGGATGAAGACAGTTGGATCGGTTGATGGAAGGATCAGTGGATGGATGGATGGATGAACTGATGCACGGACAGATGGAAGGATGAACATATGGATCAGTGGATAGTTGGATGAGTATAGATGTACTTTATTGATTATAATGAAACAATATGATATCAGGGACACTCACATGCCGGAATAACACACACACACACTTTCATTTTCATTTCATTTCAGTCATTTCTGGTTAAACACCAAACAAAAACAGATGACTCATCCTGCGCTCGGGGACGTGTCCGACATTTGGGCTTAATTAAACGCTCTGTCTTCAGGTCCCACACCATAAAAATTCATTCTGAAGCTTCCAGATGTTTTTTTTTTAAATAATGAAAAACATCAACATTTAGAATCAAATCATGATCTAAAAGCCATTTCATACATGCAGTGGAAAAATCATTCCCAAAACAGTGATCCGAGTCGGGATTTTAAAGGGTTAAAGCCCTTAAATTCCAGGATTATTATTCCGTTGTTCCTCACTACGCTGAGGAAACCCTGCAGGAGGAAACAGTAATTTTTTTTTTTTTGTGCTGGTGTGCACAGCTCCGAGCTCCAACGTCAGTGAAGCAGCATCAGCATGACCCAGATTCATCCCACAACAGATACACACTATAACACACACACACACACACACACTCTATAATGCTGCAGTCGCACTTTTTTTATAACTTCCGATCTGCTACTAAGGAAAAACCAAAGAAAACTCCCCCTCAGCTCGGGAACTCGGGATGGTTCTCCTCAACCCCGACTTCAGCAAGTGACATCAAATCAACATGGCCGCTCACGGTGTCAACAGTAAGCGCAGCAGCACCTCTTAGCTTTAAATGACTTATCATGTATACACAGGTTTTAGCTTTAGCTCTGCACTGTGTTGTCTAGAGGAGCAAAATACTGTACACATCACTCATCACAGTTAGCTGGCTAGCTTGTGGCTAGCAAAAGACGAACATGGAGGTGTCTGTCGGTTTTTTTTGGGGTTTTTTGCCACTTTATAACTCAAAATCAGGGAGGTAGAAAATGAGGTAATACTGAGTTCCAACTTCCCTCTGCATAACACACACACACACACAGGAACTGAGCTGTTTCTCCAGTGTACAGATAGATAGATAGATAGATAGATAGATAGATAGATAGATAGATAGATAGATAGATAGATAGATAGATAGATAGATAGATAGATAGATAGATAGATAGATAGATAGATAGACGACGTTGCCAGAGAAGCAGAACAGATGCCCTTCATGAGTTGTACAAGTAAAGTGCTTCTGAAGCTGCAGCAGGTGAAACCAGTAGATATTCCTAATGGTTGATGTGGTTAAGCTGCTGTCAAACCAGGACTTTCCCTCCCTGGGGTTCAGAGAGCTCTTTATCCCTCTGTTTCCTCACGTCATGGCTCCTGTAACAACAGCTAGTGATGTAAACAGAGATGCTGAAACGATGCTGAAGCGTCACACCACTGGAATGGAGAAACCTGATGGAAGGAAGGTGCTCAGCAGAACCATCAGCCAGTCCTCTCTTGGTTTCTCTGATGTTCAGTTGATTGCAGTGCTCTCACATGAAAGGCAGTGAAGAACTCCTGTGGTGATGAGTGATGAGTGATGAATAATGATCCTTTAGGGTATGTGATTTTAGTGATCTTAGTCGCTAATATTAATACGTTTATATGTGGAACATCTGGAGTGGCTGCATGCAGAAGGATCGCCATTACGTTTAGCCTGATCATTTCATTCACTCCGTATAAGCAGCTCTTCAGTGCGTTTGTGCCGTCTGGAGGAAATGAGTGGAGGTTTGGAGAAGAGGGAAACTGTTGCAGGAAGTATAATTTAAGCCACTCTTTTATTAGCGGGATGATAAGTGAGCACCCAGTGAATTCTCTCTTTCCCAGCAGTGGAATGAGTAGCGGTCAGTGCCTCTGTTCTCTCAGTAGCGCTAACACGGGCCACGACACGACTCTCAGGGAATCCACACACTTTTCCTCACTTTTCGGGATCAAATATTCATTCGCACTGCAAATGGGTTTACGCTGCATTAGCCGAGAATAACTCTTAGAATGGGATTTTCACAGTTTTTGGGACGGAAAGAGTTGCACAGGAAGAAGGAATGAGAGGCTGGGGGGTTATAATGGTGAAGAATTTCCAGGAAAAAGCAATACTCTATTTCTATTCTATATCTATTCTATATTATATTATATTAGATAGATAGATAGATAGATAGATAGATAGATAGATCCTTTATGGATGCTCTACTAGAAATTATATTATTGATAGATGCATGGTTAGAAGAAAGGATGCACAGATTGATGGATGGCAAATGGGTAGATGAATAAATAGATAGTAAGATACACAGATAGAAGGCTAGATGGATAAATTGATGAAGAGGTAGATGGAAAGACAGGACAGTTTATGCATGGAAGGGAAGTTGGATGGATGGATGGACAGATGGAATGGTGGCTGAATAGATGGATGAGTTGATGGATGGATGGATGAATGGAAGGATGGATGGATAGACAGACAAATGAAAGACAGGTCAATGGATGGATGGACGGACAAAAGGGGTGGGTAGAAGGTTGTCGATTGATGGATAGATGGACAAATAGATATATCCTTAATTGATGCTCAAAGGGGCACTGCCTTTATGGATGGATGGATGGATGGATGGATAGACAGATGTGTGTGGAGCAGATAAATGATGTTTGCGGAGAGGATGGAGGGGATTAGTGTATGTTGAGAGAAAGAGTGAGAGTGAGCTCAGATCCACTAATGACCTGTGTGTGGGTTTGTTTATTAGCTCACTAATGCCTAGCGAAACGTAGCAGGAGTGAACCTCCGCACCGATTACGCTGCGCCGCCAACGAGAAATAAATTGTTTTCCACCCAAAAGTTCCTTCCACCATGAAAAATGTCTCGCCGCTAGTAATTTCAGCCGACAGCCTCCAACATTCTGTGGACAAATTGAGCGGCGCTCTCCCGCTGAGAAAAAGAAATGCAGTCATGTCTCTTGTTTCTGAGTGTGTGCTACTTTCACTGCCTGCAGAGTCGGAGCAGGGGATTATGGGTAAAAATCTCATCATCTGAATCTAACACACACACAGAGCTGAGAATTTCACTGTAATAGATATATGAAAGAAATTTGTGACAGATAGGGTGGATGGGATGGATGGATAAATGGGATGAGTGGATCAGTGTTTGGACAGATGGATGGATAGAAGGATGAGTGAAAGGATGGATGGACAGACAGAAAGGTGGATGGATGCATTGATGAATGGATAGAAGGATGGGTTGATGGATGGAAGGGAGAGTTGAAGAATAGATGGGAGGGTGAGTGGATGGACTAGCAGATGCACGGATGGATGGATAAAAGGGTTGGTCAGTGGATTGATGGAAGGATGAGTTGGTAGAAGTATGGACAGAAAGAAAGGTGGATAGACTGATGAGTCAAAGAATGGATGGATGGATGGATGGATGAATGACTGCATGAGTGTTTGGACAGATGGATAGATAGAGGGATTAGGGACAGACAGAAGGGTGAATAGTTGGATGCATTGATGGATGGATGGATGGATGGATGGATGGATGGATGGATAGAAGGATGGGTCGATGGATGGAAGGGAGAGTTGGGGAATAGATGGGAGGATGAGTGGATGCATGGATGGATGGATGGTTAAAAGGATGAGTCGATGTACAAATGAAATGGTAGAAAGTCCTGAGAGTTTTCTTTTTCACACCTTTTTCTTCTGCTCTTTGAAGCACTACACCGACGTCTCCACTAGAGGGAGCAGTCACGTGTACTCACAGAGCCACAGGCGAAGCCACGTTTGGCCCTGTTCTTCATTTTTTCCTAAACACATTTCCTCTTTAGCATAACCAACAGCCGCTCATCCTGCTAGCGCTGCTTAGACACTTGATAAAACATTCAGAAGACGTACGTTCAGCAGCGTACGCATCGATTTACAGAGACACGTTTCACGTGCCACTAATTCGCGTCAACTGAAGAAAATGAAAAGAGTTCTTGGTGCACTCAGACGTCAGAACCTGGCTGTGAATGATTTATGAAATATTTAATAACAGAACATTTCAACTGAATTGTTCCTGTGATTGTGTGTGTAACGATAAACTGCAGCTGTACTATAGGACAGAACCATAAATCACCACAGAACCACAGAGTGCTGGCACCAGGATAGAGCCGTACAGTAAGCTACAACACTGATGTAGAACTGATAGAGTCTGATCTGGCAGCATTGTTACTGAACAGTCCTGACATTCAGAGAGAGACAGAGAGAGAGAGAGAGTGAGACAGAGAAACAGAGACAGACAGATAGACAGGGGGAGAAGAACGACAGAGAGTTAAAGACAGACAGAGACAGACAGACAGAAACAGAGAGAGAGAGATACAAGTCTGACAGATAGATAGAGAGAGAAAGACAGACAGTGTGTGTGAGAGAGAGATTGAGAGAGAGAGAGAGAGACAGATAGATAGAGATTGAGAGAGAGAGCTGATTTAGGGTGATGGTAAGTGAGTGGGTGACAGAGAGACTGAGACAGACAGAGAGAGAGAGAGAGAGACAGTTGTAATATCAGATTGATGTTGAGTGATTGAGTACTTGAGAGGGGGAGAGATTGAGAGAGAGAGAGAGAGTGAGAGATTGAGAGAGAGACTCAGAGACAGAGAGAGAGAGAGAGAGACAGTTGTATTATCTGGTTGATGTTGAGTGATTGAGTACGTGAGAGAGAGAGAGAGAGAGAGAGAGAGATTGAGAGAAAGATGGAGAGAGAGAGACAGAGAGAGAGAGAAAGAGAGAGAGAGAGAGAGCTGTGTGAGTGGCAGGTCAATCTGAACTTCACTTTCAGCCTGATGATCAATCACGCCTGTAATGAGTGTGTATGTGACCCTTATCACCGTGTTAACCCTTAGAACCCGATGTGTTTTCACACGTGGTTTTCTCGGGTTCTGGAGTTCAGAACTCATTACAGTCTCCATGATTTAACATTTTCCTCCATCACCGTGACACGGAACAACGAGAGAACCTTCAGCCAGGTGAACTCACACTCAGACTGCTGCACAATATACTCTATTTATTCTAGTCTATTCTGTTCTATCACATCACAATACAGACTTTAAGCGGCGATGGCTGTAGTGTTGCTACGGCAACCGGAAACAAATCCGCATTAACTATTTACAGTCGCTAAGCAACAACTCTGACATGATGGTGAAACGGAGTGTCCGACATTTCATACTCATTACAAAAAAGATGTCACGTTAAAAAAAATAAATAAATAAATAAATAAAAAAAGCAGAAGAGTTTCTTTGTGAGCCGGAAGATGAACTGATCTTCTCCTGTAATGCTAGTGGAGAAACCGGACAATTAATTTTTTTTTTTTTTTTTTTTTAAATTACATAAAAAAGTAGAACATAAAATCAACATTTTAAAAATTAAAAAAATTATGTTAAAAATTAAAATAAAAAAATTAATAATTATACATTGATTGTAGGATTATAGGATGATTCTTAGTAAGTTTTTAAAAACATTAAAAATAACAAACTAAATAAAAAATTAATTAAATTTTTTTTTTAAAGATAAATAATCAGGGTGTGCACGAGTTTTAAACATGCTGGAATTGAGGTATTTTTTGTAATTTAAGGACTGGAAGACCTGGAAAATCTGCCTTTCTCCTTCACAAGTGCTTAAGTGCTTAGTTTACATGCCCACTGCGTAAAACTCAACAAACTTTAATGACAACGCTAATCTATTTCCGTCTGCTCTGATAAGCACTGATTTAAATCTCTAGCCACATAGCAGCTCATAAATAATCCCAGCGCCGGTCAGTCATGGGCCGAGCCACAGCGAGCTTGTGCTCCTGACTGCCTGATTTCAGCTTCCCGGCTCTTTCAGGTAAAAACCCGCATTGTGTTTCAGTCCACAATTTCTGACACCGGGTTTTTTTAGCCTAAGGCTCGATGTCGTTTCGCTCTGAAGCTGAGATTTGCACGTCGTAAAACCCACGTGTCAAACTCAAGACCCGCGGGGGAAATCCAGCCCGCTGTCTCGCTTCATTCAGCCTGCACGACCTTGCGAAAAAATAATATTACTACATACTACACTTCAAAAAAAGACATCAACTAAAAAAAAATCCTGATTATAATCAATTGACATCATATTCATCCAGTGCTTCCTATTCTAACATTAAAATAAACCAAATACAAGATTATTAAACCTGTTTCCAGCTTGAAATAGTTTCGTTCTATTGGCAGATCATTTGTTTCATTTTAAGCCTTTATTTCTAGAAAGATGCAAAATCATCAGCCAATCAAACGAGAGATTTTAAAAACTAAAAAATATCTAGAAGTTCTGGATAATTGTGACTGTATTTAAGATCTCTCACTTGCTAAGACATCATTGTTTGCAGTGTATGATGTATATATACACACACAGTATATAATAATTCAGAAACGCTTGAGGTGTTCACTGTAGTGTGATTCAGGAAGTAACTCCAAATCCTAAAATATCATCATGCAGTGTAGAGAACTACAAATATGTTTAAAGAAAAGAAGAGTTGATGGAGTGTGAAGACGAGAGACGAGAGAATAAAGACGTGTTCTTAGCAGAGATAATCCAGTGTGATATCTGTATGAGCCCTGAATAATAATATAATAATAATTAGATAAATAAATATTAATTACAACATAAATTAAAAATTTATTTAATTAGAGTCAGAAGGCTGAGACAGATGCAATTGCAGTTAAGCATCTTTTAACGAGAGATAGGCAGATAAATCCAAAATGAAAGACAAGATCAAGGTCAAAAACAGGCTTAGGTCACGTGATCATCAAACAGGATATACTGGGCAAAGGCAGAGCACGAAAACCAGGCATTAACAGGCAGGAAAAGGCAATAACAGGTGGTAAAGGGTGGTAACAGGTGGTCACAGGCAGTAACAGGCAGTAATAGTCGGTAACAGGCAGTAACAGGTGGTACCAGGTGGTAACAGGCAGTAATAGTCGGTAACAGGCAGTAACAGGTGGTACCAGGTGGTAACAGGCAGTAATAGTCGGTAACAGGCGGTAACAGGCAGTAAAAGGCGGTACCAGGTGGTAACAGGCAGTAACAGGCGGTAACAGGCGGTACCAGGTGGTAACAGGCGGTAACAGGCGGTAACAGGCGGTAACAGGTGGTAACAGGCGGTAACAGGCGGTACCAGGTGGTAACAGGCGGTAACAGGCGGTAACAGGCGGTAACAGGCGGTACCAGGTGGTAACAGGCGGTAACAGGCGGTACCAGGTGGTAACAGGCGGTAACAGGTGGTAACAGGCGGTAACAGGTGGTCGCAGACGGTAACAGGCAGTAACCCGCTTGGTAACGGGCAGTAACAGGTGGTAACAGGCAGTAACCCGCTTGGTAACAGGCAGTAACAGGTGGTACCAGATGGTAACAGGCAGTAATGGGCTTGGTAACGGAAAATAACAGGTGGTACCAGGCAATAACAGGCAATAACAGACGGTAACAGGTGGTAACAGGAAATAACGGGCAGTAACGGGCGGGAACAGGCGGGAAAAGGCGGGAACAGGCGGGAACAGGCTTGGTAAACATAGCGTAAACGTCACTATGGGGCCTTGGTGAGAGTCCGTATATAAAGGGTGTGAGTGTGATTGGGAACAGGCGTGCATGATCAGAAATGTGCTGACTGTGAACGTGACAGTGTTCTGGGAAGTGTAGTCCGGGGCGGCCATGTTTGTAGGCCGCAGTGTGTTCTGGGGAATGGAGTTCGCTGACTGAGTTGACCTGTCAATGAGGGTAAATACATAAATGAAACAAACAATAAAAACGCGCACTTGCTTCAGACTGGAGTTTAACCTGTAGTGAAAAAAAAATTAACCTTTAAAAAGTAAACAATATTGTAGATATTTTTTAAATGTTTTATTAAAATGTTAAAAGAATTTTATAAATGCTTTTTTTTTTAATAGCCACCATCATTTAATTTATCTAAGTGTGAATATAATTTCGTTGCAACACGGAATAAAAACATGCAGCTAACCGAAGCCATCTATGCAAAGTCCCTCATGCTAATGCTAATTACTATTAATTGCTAGTTTTAGATGAAGTGCTAAGACACTGCTGAAGAGTTGATTAAATCCTCAGACATTAAAAAGATATTAAAAACCTTCTCCAATGCCAGAACACGGAATTAATTCTAACGAGATTTCCTGATAGCTATCTTTTATACTTCATGTAGTGAGGTTGGTTTACAGACCAGTTTAACGTTTATTATCTGTAACAGAGCTGGAAGTCACAGAGGCTCATTTTTTACGGCTCTTATTGTAACTTCGTCCCAAACCACACGTATTCTCTAAAATAAATTCTGTTCTTCAGCCGTGATCTGAGCCATCTCTGATCTCTGATCTCTGATCTCCAGCTCATAGTGGGGATCATCCAGGCCGCCGAGCTGCCCGCCATGGACATGGGCGGGACTTCTGACCCCTACGTGAAGGTGTACCTCCTTCCCGACAAGAAGAAGAAGTTTGAGACCAAAGTGCACAGGAAGACTCTAAATCCGACCTTCAACGAGCAGTTCACCTTCAAGGTAAGACGCGAGATTCTTCTCCCGAGGCGGAAGCACAGCATGTAGGATTTCTGTTGTTGTGTTTTCATCTGAATTAGTAGGCAGAAGCTTTCGGCGCAGTTTGTGCTCCGGGGATGCAGTCTGTCCTGCGCGCACGGCAGAATGAGGACAGCTGTCTTCTCTGTTAAAAATGAAAAGCTAAAGACTGAGGAACGCTGTTCGAGCAGCATCGCGGTGCAGATATACAGTTCCCACATCCTCAGTGTAACTCGTTAGCGTTTCCAGAGTTTTCTTTTTTCTCCCCCCCAAAAAAAACCCAACAGATAAAGCTGGAATGATTGACAGTTGCGTAGATGATATTATAACTTCCCCCCTTTGAAGCCCCGCCCCCTTCACCCTATCTCATGTTAGATGATATACGCTTCGCTCACTGCGAAAACACGTTCACTATACTGATGATCACCGCGAGGTTGAAGCGATGCTACGTCATCGAGGCGCGTTTGAAAACATTTACAGAGCTAGCGCACTGCGCATCATTCTCTCTCAGAGGAAAAAAGGATCTGGTCATCCTAAAAAAACTACAAAGAAACATGAACACAAACCAAACAGAGGCACGCAAATAGTTCGCTGCTCCTTCGTAGTAACTAGCGAGTCACGTCTTTGCTACGTCTAATATGAGGCTCATCTTATGTCTGAAAAGCTTAGCGTTCACTGCCTTGTACGCTGCCTGAGCAACGTTTTAGCCGGTGCTCAGCTAACATCACACACGTGCATAGCTAGCATCAGGTAGCTAGATTTATCAGAGACACCACCGAAATCATTTGCCTGAAAATGTTCAAATCACTTTACGCAAAGTTTTAATGAAACCTTTCACGCTTTCTACAAGAGACATCAGAGACACGATTTGTAAAAGGTCTATATCGAAAATGCTACGGTTTTTACTGTTCGCTACTTTTTAACTCCGCCCCCTTTCAGGAGAAAATGCATTAATAATTTTGTTGTTATTATTATTATTAGTAGTAGTAGTAGTATTAAATGAATAATAAAATAATAAAATGAAACACGATACTGATAAGAATCCATCCAGGTGTAGCGTGTGTGTGTGTATGTGTGTGTGTGTGTGTGTGTGTGTGTGTGTTAGCATCAAGGACAGACTAGCCACCCCGCCTTGTGTATTATCTCTCTTCTGGACTATGAAGCCGTTTGTCACCGTGTTGAAACAGTCGCCTTTTATAATGAGTTTGGTCTGACAAACAGCTCAATTGGAGGCAATCAACTATCTCTCTCACACACACTCTATCACACACACACAATCTCTCTCACACACACACACTTTCTCACACACACTCTCTCACACACACACACACACAGCTTAAACTCTTCTATCCTTGAAGTAGAAAAGGTCAGTGACTGAGTGACAAAGTTTACAATATGATTAGTGTGTAATGTCATGGAGCAGGTAGGTTCCTCTTCCACACACACACACATATATATACACACACACACACATATATATACACACACACACACACACACACACACACTACTAAGGTGTTGACCTGGAAATGAGCACTCCTCACTTTTCTATGAATACTGATGTGGGAATGAGAAGATTTAACGTTGATTGCATTCACCGATGAGCCGTGTGTGTGTGTGTGTGTCTCTCTCTCTCTCTCTCTCTCTCTCTCTCTCTCTCTCTCTCTCTCTCTCTCTCTCTCTCTCACACACACACACACACACACACACACACACGCACACACTGGGACTTTATGGTCATTTTCTCTGACTCTGAAATGCAATCATGTTCGTGTGACTGCACCTGCTGCGACTCTGATTACACCACACCACACGTTAAAGGGAAAAAATCATCCGAGTTCACACACGATGTCTTTTTAAACCTTTTCTCTTTTCCGAATCAGAATCTTTTTGCTTTTTTGTATAAAATACATTTGGCATATGTTGAACAGATTTGGGTTATAATTTTCTACACTGATCAGGTGGTGTTGTTTTTTCATGTACTCACTTTGATTTAATTTAATTTAAAAATATATCAGTTTAACTTAATTAATTCAGTGGATCTTAATTTTAAATCTGCTTATAGAAAACGTTACTAATTTAGAAACTTTAACTAGCTACCTGAAATATTCAGTTTAAATGAAAAAATAGTTAAAAATAGTGCTTAATGTGTTACTTATATTAGAAATTACTTTTTATTATTATTTAATATTCTGTAGCTCAGTGCGTGTAAAAACGTGTAAACTTGATAAACACCTCAATTTAAAAAAAACCTGAAAATAAGCTGATTTCATTTAATAACATCAGGCTCTATGGAGAATTTGCATCTTTCCCATGAGCACAATTTCTTACGGAAAAAATCGCATTTAATTCAGCATTTCGCACGTGATCGATACGTGATCAGACGTGAACTTGAATTTCAACATGTTCTGCCCTGGAAGTGCACGTGTGTGTTCAAGTAAAGAGTCATTTGTGATCACGTGAAAATCATACTTTTTTTTTTTTCAGTTGAAATTGAAAACAAATTTCAAAATTACATGAAAATAAATGAATTGCGTAAAAATAGATAGATAGATGGATAGATAGATAGATAGAGAGAGAGATAGATAGATAGATAGATAGATAGATAGATAGATAGATAGATAGATAGATAGATGGTGCAAAAAACTCGATAAGTTGAGTAAATAGATAAAAATAAATAGATACATTTTCTCTGAAAATCACATGAAAATAAATAAATTGTCTGTAATTGATTATTTAAAATTAATTAATTAATGAATAATCTAAAATATCTCATATTAAAAAAACCAAATAATATTTTAAAAATCATATGACAATAAAGCAATTGATTGTTGATTGAATCTGCTGTTGTGAATCATAGATTACTTTTGGTAAATTTACTGTTACAAGTTTCGTAAACATTTAATGAGTCGAGTAAACAAGCAGTTATGCTAATTAGGAAATGTTAAGTGTTTACAGACAATTACAGAATGTTCAGGTTTGTGCTGTAGATGTAAAGAAATATTCATATTATATTTTCTATATTAAGCCTCATGAACTTGTGAAAACGTCTCGAATAAACGTAAGAATCATTTCTAAAGGTCACTTTGAGAAAGTAGATGAACTGAAAGAGTTCAGAAATATTCCTGGTGTTTGTAGATCTGAAGAAAAAAGCTGATGCTCAGTTTCCTCCACCTCATATTTCCACCCTCTGTCAGGAGAACCCTGAACATCTGGAGGAACGCGAGAACACTGGCTCCATCAGGAGGGTTTAGATGAATGACAGGAGTTTTAATATTTCCTCTGCTGTTCCGTCAGGTTCCGTACACAGAGCTGGGAGGAAAGACTCTGGTGATGACGGTGTACGATTTTGACCGTTTCTCCAAACACGACGCCATCGGAGACGTTAAAGTGCCGATGAACAAGGTGGACTTCAGTCATGTGACCGAGGAGTGGCGGGATCTCCAGAGCGCCGAGAAAGAGGAAGTAAGAATACGATGCTGTTTTTATTTTAATACATGCCATGAACTTTATTATATTCACACAACATTTAGAAATTAAAAACACAAACATTCTCCATCAAACCCCAACATTCTCCATCAAACACCAACAATCACACCAACATTCACCATCAAACACCAACATTCTCCATCAAACACCAACAATCACACCAACATTCACCATCAAACACCAACATTCTCCATCACACACCAACAATCACACCAACATTCTCCATCAAACACCAACATTCTCCATCACACACCAACAATCACACCAACATTCTCCATCAAACACCAACATTCTCCATCACACACCAACAATCACACCAACATTCTCCATCAAACACCAACATTCTCCATCAAACACCAACATTCTCCATCACACACCAACAATCACACCAACATTCTCCATCAAACACCAACATTCTCCATCACACACCAACAATCACACCAACATTCACCATCAAACACCAACATTCTCCATCAAACACCAACAATCACACCAACATTCACCATCAAACACCAACATTCTCCATTTTATCATCAAACACAAATTCTTCAGTAAACTGCAATAAATGTTCTCCAACATTTAAACACCATCAAATGTTGCCACTCAGCTTTTTAGAAACGGTCCACAGATGAGTAAAATACCTGATGATCCAAATGATGAACCGAAATGTGTTAATGAGGGAGAACATTCTGGACTCCTACTAATCACGCACAGGCTCAACACCAGTGCGGTGTTTGGGGTGTGTGGTGTTTACTGGAGAATATTGGATTAATATGGTGTGTATGTGTTTGAGAGACTGATATAGTGGACAAAATGGTTATAAACACTGCTATGTTCCAATAATCCCATATAACACTCAGTGCATCAACACCGCTCTCCTCACTTATTCAGTTAAAAGTGTTTTTTTTTCACTTTAACACTTTTTTGAAACGAGGCTCGAGGATCATAGAGCAATCCATCTCTCAGGAAAATGTCACTTAATCAGCGGGCCATGGCGCTCTCCCATTAATAAACGTGTGACTTTCCTCGCGCGGGTTCAGGAGATTCAATTTTCATGCTAAATGTCATGGTGTATAGTGTTTAAGCGCTGGTTGTCAGGGGAACCTTGTTTTTGTGGCATGGTTTGGTTTATGGAAAGGTCAATTATTCCTTGACTGGTGGTGGTGATGGAGCAAAAAAAAAACAAAAAAAAAAAAAACAAGATGGAGATGGAAATAGCAAGATGTCGATACAGACACGAGTCCTGAAGTGTTCAGTCCGTTCCAAATGGAGACGTCAAGAGGAAACACTTATCAAACATCTAATCTTATCTTATCTAATCATAGGCTCATAGAGCACTCCTACAGTGCAGCACTCGGAGAATCCATCCCATAATCATATCGCCATGAAGACATCTTCTACATAGCACCAGGCTAGATTATGTGTCATTGTGGTGTTTTCTTCTCACCTCCATGGCTAAATATCAAGTGTTTAAGCTCAGGGGAATTTCCTCTCCTGTCAGAAGAACCGATGAAGAACCTCAGATTAGTGGAGAAACACCAAGTGTAAGATCTGCAGTAAAATGGGTTTGAGAAGCTCCTCTACTGCAACAAAACAACACAACTCAGTTTGTCTTAATATTTTGAAGTGCTGCAGTTTCTCAGTTCCTCCATCTCACTTGTTCCAAACAATCCTCCTTCTAAAGTGTCACTTAAGAGGTCACCTGAAATCGTGTCTCTCTGATTTTTCTTGTTTCTTTTTCCTCTGTAGCAGCTGCTGGTTTTTTTCTTTTAAAGGAGAAAAATAAGAAGAAATAACTCGAAGAAGTTTAAAAAAACTTGCCACTGAACTATTTAATTGCTCAGACATGTGAGAATAATTGGATATTTTCCGAGTCACGCCTTCACGAAAAAGAGGCTTATGAGAATAAATAAAAATAAAAGCTTTTAAAAAGCGAAAAATGATTTGTTTTAGTGCACTGATGATGATAATTTTAAAAAACGAGAAGAAAGCAGATCTGAAATGTCAGAACAATCACAAAGAGAGACAATCCATATTATCTTCGACTTATTTATTTTTATTTATTTATTTGTTCTGCAGTTTATTCAGAGCACATCTTATGGAAAGTTTCAGAAGAACCCAACGTAGTGTGTTTGGAGAAATCTGAAGCCTGTGTTCAGTGAACGTTGAGATATTATTATAAAAAGCTGGACTAAAGCTTCTGTAAGATATCCATCATCTGATATTATAAATTAGAAATTTTAACGACAAAATGGCTAAAAGCTGCTAAAACTGTAATTTTATTAAACTTAGTGAGAATCTTTTCAGCCCAAGTAACTGACTGAATTTGTAGCTTTCGAGAATTTCACACAATTGTTCGTTTTAAATTTCAACTTCGTACTAAAAATTATAAATTCATTTGTTAATTAATTAATTAATTAGTTGTTCTGCAATAAAAATTTACATAAACAAATGGATTTTAAAAAAATGATAATGGACCTAAAATACACCCTTGAGGATCTCCACATCTAATAGACTGAAGAAAAGACGAAATATTTCCAACATTCAGATTTTTTTAAATTCCACCACTAACAAATTATTCAAATATAACAAATTATTCAAAATATTTGGCTTTACATGTTTTTGGACTTCCTTCTCTTCCCACTTCTGAGCAGGGAAACCTGTGTTTGCTGAAGTTCTAACACTGTCATGGCACAAAAATGTGAGGTTTTTATATTAAAATAATACAAAAATTGTAAAATATAAAATAAAATGAATCAATGGAGTGATTTTTCAAAATCTCTGGAGTGGTCAGATAATTATCTATCTCCCCAAAAAGATTTTTTCCTCCGTTGAAAAAATGCTCGAACTAGAAACAGCTGCATAATTTTCTTCATTAATTTTGCTCATTAATTGTCGATAGGAGTCAGCTTTGTGCGTCTCAAACCATAATAAATATTTAAACCTCCATTAATAAAGTGATAATAAGAGTAATACTTAAAGCACGTAGATTGCATATTACTGAGAGGATTTCATTTTGTTGCGCTTCGGACAGCTGCGTCAAATAAAAACCATCTGCTGTAGTGAAAAATACAGAAAATTACAGATGAATAAGAGAATAAAAATAGCTGAACTGCGCTGTAACGCAGCTGCTGTATAAGACCAGCTGGAGATCATGTGCTAATCTTTTTTTCCTCCACGTTCCTCCACAGCAAGAGAAGCTGGGTGATATCTGTTTCTCTCTGCGCTACGTTCCCACCGCCGGCAAACTGACCGTCGTCATCCTGGAGGCCAAAAACCTGAAGAAGATGGATGTGGGAGGTCTTTCAGGTGAGTTCTCTGCGTGATTGTACAGGGAACGCAAGCTAGCAGGCACGAGAGCTAGTGGAAGTGCTTATTAGCCAAGCATTCATGCTAATTCCTAATCCATCTTAATCAGTCTGAGAATGGGAGATTCAACAGCCAGGATTATTGTACATGAATTTCTTTCCTTCATTTTGCGTACTTTTCGTTTCTGTTGCAAATCCTCCATTAAAATTGTATCATTTAAAGTAGTTACACAATGTATAATTGAGGAAGGGGGAGTGTTTTTTTCTCCTCATGGGGAAGACGGAGATAACGCTAATAATTAGCGGCTGTCTGCATTATAGCTTGAAATACACCGCTAGTCATCCGTTACAGAAGAGTCATATCACCTCACACATGCGGTTTCAGACACGCTGCGTTATGTTGTTTTGCACATTTTTACACTCGTAGTGTGTGTTTTTACTTGCACATGATTCGGTGCCATGCACAAGTATTCACCCCCCGTTACCTTTCCCTTCATTCAGTAGTGTTACAACCTGGAACTGAAATGCACTTCAAGACGTCAAGAATCTACACAAAATATCAACATTGTTTACAAATGAAAACCATGAAAGCTGTGATTGCATAAGTATTCACCCCCCTCAATTCGTTTCAGTGCAACCAGTTACCATCAGGAGACATAATTAGTTGAATGGAGTCGATCTGTGTGTGATTAAAGTGTCACATGATCTCAGTATAAATGCACGTGTTCCTGGAAGAACCCACAGTGTGTTAGAGAACATACCTAAACACACACAGCATCAAGAAGACCAAGGAGTGGTCAAAATAAGTCCTGGAAGAGTATCAATCGCAGTTCCGTTATTTTAAAAAATCCCAAATTTTAAGTGATGTTAAATCTGTTATTAAAAAGTATAAAGAATACAGCACAGAAACCGCAACGCAGCTTAGAGGAGACCGACCACCAAAGGTCAGTGACTGGGAAAAGAGGGGATTAGTCAGAGTAGCAACCAGTAGGAGACATGCTAACACCACCATGCTTCACAGGGGATGAGTAGAGTTGACTTTTCAAAATATTACGATTTGTGCCAAGACCAGAAAGTTCAATATGGTCTCGTTGTCATGGTTACTTCTCTGACTAATCCCCTCTTTACCCGCTCACAAGCAGAGATGCAGTTGTGCTTGTATATTTCTTTTAATTTCCGGGCATTACTTAGTGAAATACACCTTCACGTGTTTCTTTTCACGTACGCATATTACCGACATAATCACGTGGAAAAACTTTTGAAATATATGTAATTTTTCTGTAAGGGACAGTTATGTGCCTCTCGTCAGGTCCGATAAGATAATCTGTGAGCGCTGTGGAGAAATGTACAGCAGCAAAAGGTTTTAAAGGATTTGGACTTTAATGCATCTCTCAGAACTCACTGATTTGGATGGACTTTCTTTTTTTCTGTGCTGATAAGCTAGCACTGATGTGTTGCTAGCAGGTCGTATCAGAGCGCTAGCTGAAGTGCTTTCAACCATTCACGCTAATTCAAATCTCTCAGCACTGAAAATGTCAAAATGGAAAAATCCTTTCTGTCCGTCCATTTTTTTTTTTTTTATCCCTGATGACTGAACACGAATTTAACAAGCACAGTCCGTCTTCAAAGCCGAGAGATTGCACTGGAAAGCTTTCTCCCTCCATTTCGTGGGGTATTTTTTCGGTTTCAAAGCCTCCATGAAAATGGCATGGCTAATGGTGGTTGTACGGTGTGCACGACGTGTAATTGTGGATGTGGGAGAGGTTTTCTTCTCCCAAAGGGAACGGCTTCAAAGCACACAGTTAGAACAATAGTCCTGCGGTGATCATGCCAATAATTAGCGACTATCTTCATCATAGCTTGGCACGGAGAGATAATAACTCATCATCTGCCTGTAATTTATTTCATTTCTTCACTCAGAGCATGTTTACGGTGACTAATCCCTCACCGAGTCGACTGGAACACAAGGCCCACTCTCTTTCAATTACAATACACGCAATTAGTCATAAATAAGGCCTGTGTGCTATTTTTATTTTATTTTAAAATTCATCTGTAACAGGAGAAACTGGTAGTCTTACAATGCTCATCATATTCTCATAGTCAGATACACATATGAGATACACACACACACACACACACACATATATATACACACTTCACTGTTTCCTAATCAGGCTGAGTGTAGAATCTTTTTTCTTTCTTTCTTTCTTTCTTTCTTTCTTTCAAGGTCAGAAATGATGTCGGTTATTATGCCATATTCGGAATATATAAACATATGCCGTGCCCACACAAAGCTTTGCCTCGATCTTCTGATCTTATTTTTGCATTCGGCATCATCAGAAAAAAACAGCAGGATTAAGAGATCAAGGTGCAGTACTTTACTTTAAAAGAATTTATGAAGAACAGACAGAACAAACTCGATAAAACGTTTTAAAACCCCTCACGTCACATCGCTGCTGAATTCTGGGTGGTGATTGGTCAGAAGGTGTTGATTAATTCTCTAGAACGGCAGCGCAGGTTTATATTAATGCACTCGTTCTAATACGCCATCGTTTCTATAGTAACAGCTCAATCACAGGGACGTGCACGTAGCGGACGCTCCACATAAACAGATTAAACAAGTCGTTAATACGGTGAAGGTTTCTGTAAGGAGATGTTTGTTTAACAGTGATGGAAGGAGTCTCCAGTGTCAGAGCTCTGTAACAGTCAGGGGTGAAGCTGTAACGTGAAGTTTTCCGACGTCTTCGGGACAGAGGAGTTTACGCTTCTTTGCGGTTTCTCGGTAACACGACAAGCTGCGTTTTGTTTTGTTTTTTGTTAGTTTAGAGAGAGGCACGGCTGTTTATCGCCGCTATAACGTAAGTGAGAACAATTTATAGAAATGTAACTCTAAATGGATTAAAAGCACAACGTGTCGTTCTTTAATAAATAATATAGCGTTGACAAATTGCTGTGGAATGAGAGGAAGTGTTATCATGACCTAAAATGCGTCTGAGACAGCGCTGGGATTTTGGACCTCTGAGTTTCTTCAGTCACAGATTTTCATAAACAGTCCCAAAATCTCCGGCCGCATGTTGCTAGGCAACTGCTCCCAAACTTTCTCTGACAGTCTGACTGCCTGTCTGTCTCTCTGTGTCCGTCTGACTCCTGATGCAGTGTCAGTTTTTTCCAACAGGAGGTGCCATGAGTCTGCTGTGTGTATGTGAACATCAGATAGATAGATAGATAGATAGATAGATAGATAGATAGATAGATAGATAGATTGATAGATTGATAGATTGATGGATACATACATACAGACAGACAGACAGATAGATACATACATACATACATACATACATACATACATAGATAGATAGATAGATAGATAGATAGATACAGACAGACAGAGAGATAGATAGATAGATAGATAGATAGATAGATAGATAGATAGATAGATAGATAGATAGATAGATAGATGGATAGATTAGAACATTATCACTGTATTGCATTTCTTTTCCAAATGTATATATATGTTTCCTCTGATAAACAGGAAGATAAAGAAAATATCACACAGGGACTGTAAATGTATTTTTATTATTTTTTATCTGCTCAACTGCAGGTACGGAAATGAAGGAATAGCAGCGGGAGAGATAGAAAGAAAGAGCGAGGGTGAGAGTGTTTCTCAGAATGACATTTAGACAAAAAGAAGTGTGTATTAAATTTTCAGTACCACGCAGAAGGCGGATAAAGATCTCTGCTCAGCCAAATCCGAATCTTTCCTCCACAACCTCGTCCTTCATTACATCTGAGCATATGCTAGATTTTCCCTTTTTTTTTAAAAAAAATGATTTGAAGGGTCACCTATTCCTTTATCCTTTTTATATGTGCACGATTAAATCGAAAGCACATTTGAGTAAATAAAGGATCATAAGGAACGTGAACTCGAGGGAAGAGAAGGAGGCAGATAAGTGGGACACACACTGCGTGATGGAGAGTAATGGGAAGGTGGAGTGAGGTTGTGAAGATAGTGAAAGATAAAAACTAGCAGAGGTGTGAGTCCGCAGAAGATTCTTGTTGAGATATAGCCAGGCCATTTTGCACACTGACACTCAAACACACTCACACACACACACAAACACACACACACTACACTACAAAAGTGAACACTTGGCCACCTGCTAGCTGAAAAGGCTGCCTTCTGCATGTGGAAGAAGGTTGTTTTCACATTTTAAAGAATTTTCAGTCAGAATTGCTGTCGTAATTATGAGGGCTAAGGGATTGGGTCAAAAGGGCTTGGTTGGGTTATGAGTAGGGTTGGGAATGGTCAAGAAAGGGTCAGGGAGGTTAAGTTAGGAAGGATCTTGTGGGATTTAGAGGGATCCACTAGTATCTTAGAGGGATCAACTAGCAGGGGTTAAGTGGGTTCAGCTGAGATCTAGGAGTGGTCAACTCCTGTCCAGAAAGGTACTAGTGGGGGTTAGGAAGTGGTCTAGATGGGGATAGTTTGAGGCTAGCAGTGGGTCAGGTGGGGTTAGGACTCGTCATTTGGTTTTAAGTTAGATCTAAGAAGGGTCAGTTAGGAACTGCAAGGTGTTAGCTAGGGGTCAGGAGGAGTCAGGCAGGGTCTAGGAAAATGGGTGGGTGGGGTCTAAAGGGGGTTAGATGGAGATTATGAAGGGCCAAGTGAGGTTAGAGGCAGTCAAGTGTGTCAGATTGGTTTAAGTGAGATGTAGAAGGGGACAGATGTTGACTAGGAGAAGAGGAGTGGGATTAAAAGGGGAGAAGGTGGCTTATGTGGGTCTTAAGTCAGATCTAAGATGGGTCGTTACGGTCTGGAAGGGGTCAGGTAGGGCCATTAGGCCCCCTCAGATCTGACTTAAAACCCACATAAGCCACATTGACCCCTGTTAATCTTCTCTAGGATCCCTTTGTTGAGTCATATGAAAGTTTTTTTAATGAAGTGAGGCCAGATTTAGTTTTAGATATTATATCAAATATAAACTGTGAAAAATGTTTGTAATTTGCTATAGATTAACCTGTTTCTTGCCATGAAAATAGCCGTGGTAGCTGGCATGGCATTAAGTTATGAACAAACAAACAAACAAACCCCCTTTTAATCCCACTTCTCCTCTCTCAGTCACCACCTGATGCCTTGGAGGGGTCGAGTGTGCTCAGGATGGCTTAAATGTGGCCTACCAGGGTTTGGGTAGGAACTAGGAGGGGTCAGATGAGGTGCAAAGAGGGGTAAGTTGGCTCAGGTGGGTCGCCTGTGTTCAGGCAGGTTTAAGTGAGATCTACCAGAGGGGTTGAGTAGGGTACGAAAGACGTTTTTAAAAAATTGGGAGTGCAAAAGTGGAATTCTGAAGGTCACATGGGCCTAAGAGGGCTTGGGTAAGGTCAGATGAGGACTGTGGAGTTCAGCTTAGCTATTTCGAGAGGAAAAGGAGTTTGGCATCTTTCAACCCATCTTCTTCAAGCCATATCCAACTTTAAACCTGTAAAAAACAAGGAAGTTTGGAGTTGTGAGTAAAGATTAAAAGGAGACCACACTCTCTTTCTAAAAGGGTCTGGTGTGGTGTAAAGTTGCAAAAACATTCAGTGCTTTGTATGTGGTAATGAGTTGTAAAAATCTAGGCAAGATGTGATGAAGGCATGAACTAGAATTTCTCTATTAGGAACTCTGAGAGATAAGCAAAGACAGGCAATATTATATAGGTGGAAGAATGCTGCTTTAGTTCTTAAAGTTATTAAAATGTCTGGAAGGAGAGCATACAGTAATTCTGAGGTTAAAACTACATTTCAGCATATAAGTAATGTCATCTAAGGCAAGATCATAAAATCACTGATCATAAATAGGCTGCCTTGGGTCCTAACAAATTGAGGTTTTATCAGACTTTAACTTGAGGAGATGATGTCATGAAGGCAGGGAAAGAGAAATAAGGTGGACTACTAAGATAGATATGAGTTTCATCAACCTGGAAATGAAACTGTCAAATACTGACGAATGATAAAGCTCAGAGGGAGCATGTAGATGAGAAAAAGAAGGGGGCCTAAGACAGAGCCATGTGGAACACCTTGCAAGATTTGTATTTACCAACAGAAAAAGAAAGGTCTGAACCAGGTAGAAACAATATTATAAAGTTTCGGATAAGAGGAAAGACAGGAAGGTAAGACGCTGTGGTAAAAAGGCACTGAGCTGAAGAAGTTAAATATTACTAGAACACGAATCACCAGCAGTAGGAATAAGTGCCATGGTGAGAGCAAATCACTGACTGGAAAAGCTTTCAAAGGCTATTATTTAGATAAATGTACCTGTAAAAAGAGACCAATACCTTTTCTAAGACTTTTGAAAGAAAGGGGAGTTTGGATTGTAATTATTAAGAACAACAGCACACCTAAAATAAAGTTTTTCTAAAACTAAATAATCACTTTGTGAGTGTGTGTTCCACTCCCTGCAGAATTGTTGGGCTTGCACTCTATGATACAATCTCATTGCTAAAATGTAAAATATGCAGAACATTTTGATGGAAATGTATCCGGTGTGTTTATGTAGTGATGTAGGGATACACCTTTTGTATTTGCTAAAATGCCCGAGGCTAGACAGGACAGTGCATGTAACTTTTTCAGGCTGAATCTTTATTTCCCTTAACCTTCCACGTCAATGCTTTTAATGGGATTTTTGCCTTAAAGCACTTTGGTGAACTAAATGCCTTCCATTTTTGTTGTCTCCCAATGGATTTGGTGTAAATGCAAATTAATTCACAGATACAGGATGTCTGTGAACTCATGCAAATCTCCAGTTGCCCCAGCAGACCACTGACAGACTGATTTGCGGATTTGTCTGGGTTTTTTTTTTCTTTTTTTCTTTTTTTTTTTTTTCAGGTTTTCAGATATTCAGGTCTTTTTTTGATCAATCTGAGATAAAGGGCAAAAGTGGTCAGGCCACTGTGTATGTTTATTTGACTGAGAATATAGAAATTTTTAGTATTTCAGCATCAATCAAATTTATCAGTAAGCAAATGTGTGCAACACTACAAAGAATTTACGTTTCTAATATAAGGTCATCATTTTTCTGTCATGGCTAACAGACAGAGAGAGAGAGAGAGAGAGCAAGTGCAAGATGAAACTTTATTACAGATACATGAAGCAACCAAAGCAAGAGAACCCAAATCGGTATAAACCAGGCAAATCCAGGAGCACAGAGAACCCAATGAGGTCAGTTTATAAAGTGTATGAAAGGCATGTATTAATTGTGATCAGGTGTTTATGGTGAGTCCACTAATTTATCTTATGTTGGGGCATGGTGGTTGGAGGTTGACTGGAAATCACGTAGCTAGATTGTTTGAAAGTATTACAGGAAGCGGGCAATGATGCCAATGTGATATTTTTATATATAGGATCTAAAAGATGTATATTTGGATCAGGATTCACAGCACTGCAATGGCCTGGTGTCCCATCCAGTGTCTATTCCTGTCTTCTGGCCCTGTTTTCTTGGGATAGGTTCTGGTTCCACTGAAACCCTGACCAGGATAAAGTCATTACTAAAGATGAATGGATGAATGCATGAATTAATGAAAAGCTTTGCAAAATATCTTGATATCAGGGGTTTCACCATAACACCACCAACATCAATTGCAAGCTCAGAATGCTTGGGGACAGATGGGATTTTAAAGGGGGAATGTTAATTTACAAAGTGCCAGTGAGCTTCAAGTGGGTGCTGGGGGGTCAAGTAAGGTCTGGGATGGGGTAAGGTCAGTTTTAGAAAGAATGAAGTAGGATTTAGGAAGCATCAGGTAAGATCTGGGAGAGGTTATGGGGTATTTATTAGAGTTCAAATTGTGTTTAATTTGAGTGCTGTTGAATGACTGATTAGTGATTGAGCACAGAGGGAGTGTGTAGATTACAAATAGAAGATGGCCTAAGACAGAGCCTTGTGGCACACCCAATAGAAATAAAAAGTATAAACCAGACAAAAGCAATATTGCAAAGTCTTATATAAGAGCAAATGCAACAAGGTAAGATGCTGTGTCTAGGAAGGAATAAAGTGGGTCCCAGGAAGCATCAGGTAGGATCTGCGAGGAGTTAAGTGGTATTTATTTGGGCTCAAACTGGATTTACATGGAGTCAGTTAAAGAAGCCTTTATTTGTCACACATACAGTACAGCACAGTGAAATTCTTTTCATATCGCAGCTTGTTAGGAAGCTGGGGTCAGAGCACAGGGTCAGCCATGATACAGTACACCTGGAGCAGAGTAGATTAAGGGCCTTGCTCAAGGGCCCAACAGTGGCAGCTTGGCACTGAACCCCGACCTTCTGATCAGTAACCCAGTAACTGTTCATCCACTACTGCCCTAAAGTTGGGGTCTAGTAAAGGCCAGGTATGATATGGGAGGAGTTAAGTGGGATATATGAGGGTTCAAGTGGGTCTATGGAGTGTACGGTAGGGTCTTGGATTGGGTAAGGTGGGGTTTAGGAAGGAATCAAGTGAGATCTAGGAAGCATAAATTAGGATCTGCTAGGGGGTAGGTAGCATTTATAATGGCTCAAATCTAGTATAGGACAGGTAACATCTGCGAGAAGTTCATTGGTAAGGTTTAGGAAGGAATCAAATGGGAACTTAGAAGCAATAAAGTACGACCTGGGAGGAGTTAAGTAGGGGTCATGATGGGGTAAGTGGGTCTAAAGGGTGTCGAGTTTGATACATCAGGTAAGATCTGTAATGGGGCGTGGTCAGTTAGTGTCTGAAAGGGGTTAGGTGGCATTTTAGGGTTACGTAAGGTAGAGATAGGGACAGATAGGGTCTAGGATTTATCTTTAAGGTGCAATGATTTAACTTTGCCATTTTTGTGTCTTGTTGCAGACCCGTACGTGAAGATCCATCTGATGCAGAATGGTAAACGTCTGAAG
The DNA here is from genome assembly GCA_022985145.1 of Pangasius djambal. Lineage (NCBI taxonomy): Eukaryota > Metazoa > Chordata > Actinopteri > Siluriformes > Pangasiidae > Pangasius > Pangasius djambal. Next base: position 1,876,385 of record CM040992.1, read on the forward strand.
AAGAAAAAGACGACAATCAAAAAGAACACCCTGAACCCCTACTACAATGAGTCCTTCAGCTTCGAAGTGCCATTCGAACAAATCCAGGTAACAACGATGCACCCGGACCACGTTTTACACCTTAAATATACTAAAATTGACCCCAAATAGAGTTTAGGTAGCTGATAGTCACTTTAAAAATCCATGCTTGGTGGAGGCATTGCAAATAACTGCAAAGTGCTCCAAATTGATTTTGCATTTCATGGTTCAGAGGATTTGCTGCATGGGCTCTGCTTTCAATTCAGCACTAAGGCTGCTAATCAGAACGTCCCACTCTCAACTCATTAAATATAAAGTCGACTCTCTTCAAAAAGGGCAGATAACTTTACGGTGCTTCTTCGGCATTTGATTATATGGAAAATTGGCTTGGTTTTACAGCACTGGCTTAAAAATGGATTTCCGAGAAGGCTGCCTGATTTAACACACCTGATATATTATGTATCCCGTATTTAACCTGGTTCTAATGAGATATGAATTTCTTTAAGACTTTCCCAAGATACCAGCTACGCATCTAGTTCCAGATTAATCCAGCAAAAAAATTCCTCCAAAAAAAAAAAAAAAATCAATTGATTGTTTTCCCAAAACCTGAATTTATATTCACGGCCCTGAATGATTTTTATGTTTTAAAATATCTTAGATATATCTTAGATGTTTTAAGATATCTTAGAAACATTTTTGAAAAAACTTTTTCTTAGTCTTTTCATGTGAAATGAGGAATATATCTGTGTAGAGATTACCCATAAACCAAATTTTAATCCAATTTAAATCCGTTCAAAGGTCAAACCACTTCTGGGTGTCCGAGTCACCTTTTAGCCAGATGTTTTGCTGGTGCAAATACATCCATCTCTCCAAACCATGACCTCTGTAAACTCCTATTTATCGATGTGCTGACTCTACCACTTTCTGGAATAATCTGATTCAATCAAAATACACAAGAGCTTAATTGTGGCCTCAGTTATCCTCCTTTTGGAATCTAGATCTTGTTTAATCTATAATTCATATTGACTACCTGTTAGCCACACTTAACCACGATTGAGTGCTGGCCGTTAATCTCCAAGCTTTAGCTGTAAATTCAATCAATAGAGAAAGCAATTAGCAGTAGATTTTTCTTTCTTCCTTAGAAAACTTGTGATTAGTCAGTGAGGAAATGATAATGACCAACATCTAGCACGCTGTAGACCTACATCCACATTATAATTCTTCAGAATAAAGTGCTAAAGTTTACTATATGTGTGTGTGTGTGTGTGTCAACCTGGGAAAATCCTTTGTGTGATAAGTAAATATTTAACTATACATAAGTTCTGAAGTCTGAAATTTGTTTTTCAACCAGAAGTAAAGTTCTAGCATTTTAATCGCATTTAAAGATTTCATTCCAGTTCCACTGAAATATGCCAACACACTGATTTCTCTAAACGGAACTGCTATACATTTTAAAATTTAATTTGCATTTAATTTAATTTCAAATAAATAAATAAAATATAGAGGAAATAAATACGATCATTCACTTTATGAAAGATTCCACGCATCATCGTCTCGTTACTGATCTCTGTTCACGATGAATAATCGCTGAATCATTCACTCGCCAATTCACGTTTTTTCATTAGCATCACGGACAATTTAACAACTTTTACTTAACCGACAATTTATACCGTTTACAACCTGAATTCTCTAGGCTTTTGTGTGTTTTGTTACAGCACACAACCAACAACTTGATCAAAGCATTATGTTCATTGTGTGTGGAATTCACACTTAGCTAGCCAGCTAGCTAATTAAGACATCTCCTTTAAGATGGATTTACACTAAACGATTTTCAGCCAAATACAAATATTGCATGTTGTAAATTAATTCTTTGGTCGTGATTGAGGTCAGTGGTCTGAGAACGCATAAGCACGATGTGATTTAGTGCCACTGTGATCAAGGATGGCTGCTGACAGTGTGAGAAAGTTCTGATTAAAACGTCAGAATGCCAGTGCTGTTACGATGCTTGTATAAAATCGGCGAATAGGAGGACGGCAAACTCATGGGACAGCTACAAATCGAGTATGACAATAAACGAAACAATGGACAGAAACAGTCTCCACATTGAAGAATGTTTGTGTTCACGAGAGCTCGTTTTGTGCACGAGCTAGCAAGTGATTTTCTTGAATCGCAGGGACTTCGTCATATAATCTGACACGGAGCGCGCACACCATCACACAGTCTGTTATCGAACTTTACCGATTTCACTTATAGACCTTACTGGGATTGTGTACAGTGTGACAAGAAATCATCTTTAAAAAGCAACGGAATCATACAGTGTGAAAGTTTTGGCAAAATATGATGGTTAAACTGGCTTCTTGTACACGTGCACGACAAGGTCTCTGCAGAAAGGCTAGGCAACGTCAGAAAGACATTAAAACACTTCTACATTTTAACATGTTGGTGAAATTATGTCTGTTTTTGAAAAGAATTTTGGTCAAAACTTCTGACAGAGTTTTCCCAGAACACCCCACAAAGCATTTTCAAGTCTCATGTAAAAAATCCAGTCACTTATCTGCAGAATTGCTGATTGTATTCTTGTTTCTCTCTCTCTCTCTCTCTCTCTCTCTCTCTCTCTACAGAAAGTTCAAATCGTTATAACCGTTCTGGACTATGACAAGATCGGCAAAAACGATGCTATCGGTAAAGTTTTCGTAGGGCTGAACAGCACAGGCACCGAGCTTCGCCACTGGTCGGATATGTTGGCCAACCCACGGAGACCCATCGCCCAGTGGCATGTGCTCAAGCCGGAGGAAGAAGTGGACGCCCAGCTGTCCATCAAAAAATAAAAGCTCTGCCCCCTTTAGCCATTAGCCCCGCCCCTTTTAGTGGTCCTAACCCAGTGCGTGTACATACCTCAGTGATGTATGGATCCTTTACACCCTCTAAAATCTTCTTCTTCTTCTTCTTCTTGTCTGGCAATGAAACGCCTTGTTGGCATTTTGACCGCCCACTTGCCCCAACACACACACACACACACACACACACACACACACACACCCCTCAAGAGTTGTGTTTAACATTCCTTCCTGTCTTCGCCTGCTGTTTTGACCATCATCCATGACCTTTAACCCCCTTAAACCCTTCTTTTAAGCAATATGATCTGTGTAGATAGCGCATGAATGGAAAAAAAAACGTGTACCACAGGTGTATATATCCGTATGCAGAAAAAAAAAATACGATTTCTAGTTTGTGTTTGTATGTTGTTACCTGTTTCCTAATCTGTGTATATCTTGATGTTTTTACTAAGATATTCTATTTTAAATTATGTAAATGCAGATATAGCAGAGCCAATATTATATATAATAACAGCAGGATTTACGATATCTATCTTATTGCATTCCAGTTAAATATATACATATAAATTTCATATATATATATATATATATATATATATATATATATATATGAAAGAATTTCAACCTGCAAGATGAGAGTTTAGGGGTATTTCACAAAACTTTCCAAACTCTTTGGCTTAAAGAATTATTGGAAATAAAAACAGAGAATACAGAGAAACCCCGTATAAAATGGAATATTGTAATATATATGTATAACATCTTCAGTATATTACATGGAAATATAGGCCATTAACTGATATGGTTCAGTCGGTAAAATATGCAGGAAGTTCTACAAGCACATGAGTTCTTAAACACTTTGTTTTTGCATTTCCTTATCATTGTTTAAGCAGCTCCTTAATTTCCCCTAAATCCTCAATCTGAACCTTATATTTTAAAGCCCAAGCATGAAGAAGTCACTAACCGTAGCCATTTAATCCTCAACGCTGGTTAAATCCTTCTGTTAATCCGTTAAACTTTGTTAACAGACGTATTTCGTTAAATTTGTTAAAGACTCTAGCTTTGAAATTAATATTTTTGGTAACTGCATGTTTTTTTAAATTCTACTTTATTCTACACCGTCAGGCCTTTTGCCGTAAGGGAAAAAAAAATCAAAAGTTATGCGTTTTTTAACGAACTGATGCTGATTTCTCCAGAAAAAGTCAGTATGTAATAATAACATACTGACTCTAAGAGACAAGCTTTTAAACACTGCCATTATTTTCAGGGAGGTGAGAAACGTACGTGACTTTCTCCTCATGCACATGCTCCACTTAGTGGCTGTAGCTTTTGGTTCTTTGGGAACAAGTATCTATTATTTTGGCCTTGAAGGTGCAAGATTGAAATTTTTTTACTTTTCGTTGCCTCTTTACGCAGTGACAATAGCCTTAGCCATGCTTTTACTGCCAATCTCCTTACACAATGGCTACTGATTTGCACTGTAGTTTGGAACAACGACAACAAAAATACAACTTTTGGACTGTGATTTTTTTTGGATGAGACTGGAGACAGTTCTTAGGTTCAGAGTAACTTTATTCAGTATTCAGTCAAAAAGTCACAACTTTTAAATGGATAGAAATGTTCAGTGGATTGTTTAAAAATTAACATATCTGTTAAAAAAAAAAAAAAAGTAACCGTAAAAGTTAATGGTCTGCAGAGGTGATATTTTCAGCCAGGAATGTCCTTTAGTTCAGGTATAACATGAAAACCTAAAATAATAAACCGGCCAAAAAAAGGTTAAATAAACAATATAAAAAGTGATTGTTATAAACTCGGATATCAGGTGGTCACGACAGGACATGTAAATTCTGTACATATTCAAGTTTGCCATCAAGAAATCTGTTAAAGCTTCCTCCGTTTGTTCCTCCCCAAAAAAATTAAATAAAAACTTTAATTATGTTCAGGATAAACAGGTTTAAGAACATTAATTAGAGACACATTTTCAGGCCACTTTATTCTCGTTTAGATATCTTTCAAAAAAAATAAATAAATAAATAACTGTAAAAGTTAATGGTCTGCACATTTTAGTCCATAAAGTCCTTTACTACGGGTTTAACGTAACAACACGGTCTTACGATCGCGAATTTGTAAGAATTCGTAACAAAACCGCTTGTGTTAACAATCAGTAAAAAAGCGTCACTCGTTTGACTACGAAATATTTAAGTCCAAGTCTGACAAGACAATGTGGACTTCTTACAATCATCAGTGATTAAAAATGTTTTACGTTAAATTCACGTAAATCTTGTTGAGCTTCTGCAAATTTTGTGACATCCAGTGTGAAGCAGCAGGTTTGATGTCGAACATCGTTGTTTCATGATTCCAATTTCAGAGGATTTCTTGATGATCTTATATGAAATTGCTATTTCACAAGACAATTTAACAACTGCAATTTTTAAGAAATTCTTAATAATCTTATAAAATTGTCTCGAAAATCTGTACTAAGTCTTAATGATCCAGCTCATATGCGACACTGAAAGGTTTAACAGGACATTTATTGCTTTTCTTCTTAAATTTATTCAAACGATTTTTTTCCAGGAATTTTTTTTTCAAAGAAAAAAAAAAATGGCCCTAATGTCTGAGGGTTAATGACTTACGATTTTGACGTAACATTTAAGAAAAGTTAAGCTTTGCCCACGACTTCTGTACAGATTTCCTTTTTGTGATGTTTGTGAGGTTTACTAAGACCACATGACTGAACGAGCCCAAAAAGATCGTAGCTTCTCTCATAAATCCACTTGTATGAAATCCAAATTTGTTAGAATTCTTACGAATTTCTTTTTTTCGTGAGATCTCGTGCGACAAGAGGACAAAGCAACAAACGTCAGTCCATTAAAACCATTAAAACCTCTTGTCGTGGAGGAACCTCTTATGTATCCTAGATGCTAGCTTCAGGAGGAGTTTTTAAATGTTTTCAATGTTATCGTGTAGGTGATTTAAAAAAAAAAAAAAAAAAAGATAGCAAACGAACGCTCTTTGTCATTCCATAGACGTCTCTGAGGACTGCTTCGTGTATCACTGTGACTGCCGTGTGTGTGTGTGTGTGTGTGTGTGTGTGTGTGCCGTAGAGATGTAGAGTTTTATCAATAACTATTTGTAGTGTAGTGTGTCGTGCAGCCATTTTTGTCCTCGCAACATACTCAGAAATACGGACGTGTACGGCGTCGTCGGTTTCCGAGCGATTCGTCGCTCGATTCGATTTTGTTTTTGAGCACTGTGCAATACTTCTATGTTCATCCCCATAGTGTTAAGTGGGTGATGTTGCCCGAGAATGATGATAACGATTTAGAAAATAAAAAGAATATAATGTACAATATAATCACGATGTCAGTAGGACGCAGCACATGTAGATTGTGTGTATATATTCTATCTGAGCTCGACTTCAAATGTGTTAAGGCTTCCTCCCTTTTTTTTAACTTTCTTTTGTCCAAAAACACACAGATCCAGCCATCTAAATATCACAGAATTACACTTATATCTAAAATATTAGAGTATAAATATATAAATATAAATATAAATATATATATAAACCCCTGTCCCCACCAAAAATCCAAAATGCGTGTATATATTTTTATATTTGTGTTCACGGACAGCGTAAAAACCTGAGAAATGTATCGTTATCTGTTTCAGTATCGATCGGTATGATTATTGATTTTGTTATCGTCGTTTGATGATTATTCTGGTTATCGTTCCTTTTTAGTGCCCTTTTATATTTAATATCAAACTCAGAATGTACAGTTCGGACTGTGTGTGTTTTATTATTTGGGACCAAGTATATAGTCGGCACTTTTATTTATTTATTTATTTTTGATTCAATGTCGCAATAAATATTGATTCGATCTCATCGAGTTACGACACGGCTTATTAAACACATATAATCACAATGTAATTATACGATGTAACCTCAATCCTTTATATTGTCGATATCTAAACATTTAGGGGGAAAAGTAGGTTTATGTTTATTGAACCAGGGTTATTTTTTTCTTGTTTGTTTCTGACGCAGCACGCTAATTTCTACACGATTAGACGAATTAGATGCAGTAACAGTAAGAGGCGGCATTGCTGTTTGCACTGTAAAGTAAAAGAGATAAAAGCCATTTTTAGCCCTGCAAAGCAATGCTGACTTTTACTGCAGCCTACCAAAGCATGCAACACACACACACACACACACACACACACACACACACACACACACACACACTGACACCATGGTCTCCTTAACAAAACGTTGTCTGAATTCTGACAAGTCGATTCACGAACCGGTCGGTTTTGGCGAGAGATGTGGAGCTACAGGTCATCGGCATACGATCACATTATTAATAAACAAATACAACTCCACAAATACAAATTCATACAAATATTGTACTTATAGACAGTTCGTTTTTTTAAATTAGCTACCCATAATCGCTAACTCGTTAGCGTTATTACAAATCTGGAGCCGTTGCCATCTTATGATTACAAATTTACTGTAACACAAACGTACTGTAATTGTTGACTAATCAATTCATATAAACCATTAAAAGTAAGACTTGTAGCTTGACATCATTAAAATGTAATAAAGACTTTGTCCAAGTTTTGCGAGAACACATTGTAATCTCTCACCATTGTAAATAATTCATAAGGATTCTTGATGTTTCTTGTATGAAAAGTTAAAAAGAAAATTGTCACTTTTCAATCTGGTGGAAAATCACGTCACTCGAGAAAATTCTTTCAGATTTTGCGACATCGTGATCTCTCACACCTTCGATCTCTTTCTACGAGAAAAGACATCATACCATTTATGAATTTACGAACGGTTAAAAATTATAATTACAAAATTAAAATTTATGACATGTAAATATCATTTGCAGCTTTTTCTAATTTAAATTTTTTTTTTTTTTTAAACTTATTTACCAAAATTACATTGCTCAAAAAATTGAGTGGGGAAAAAAAAAAAAAAAAAAGAATTTGTAAAAATTCTCGGTAAACTTACATAAATTACAAACGGCACAATATTGTCTTGTGAGCTCCACAAATCTGTGAGAAATGTTTAACAATTTAACTTGTGCGAAAATCTAACACACACTCGAGAGACGCTTTGTGTGTACGACTAAAACACGTTCATCAAAAATCTTCTCAACCTGTTCGAGCTAGCTAGCGTGAAAAGCTACAGATTCTAGGAACGGAGGCGGAGTTAGCAGTTGAAATGAAACGACTTGTCAGAATTCTTACGATTTTTTTTTTTGCGAGATCGGTTTTTTTTGACGAAACACAAAAAGTCGCTCCACTCGTTTGCTCGGTGAGAAAAAGCCACACTCTGGAGGAGAACCTTGTATAGAAATTAGAATCTGATGCTGTAGAAAGATCCCAGTTGCCTTTGTGTATATCGACTGCCTGCTTTTGTGTGTGGAAATTTTTCTCTGTAATCTTGTAGAGTGTTTTTTCCTCTTCTCTTTTTATTTCTCTTTCTCTCTTTCTCTCTCTCGCACTCTCTCTCTTTCTCTCTCTCTCTTTTCCCTGCCATAAATCTGGGTTATACGGTTCTATTGCGTGTGTAAACCTTCATTTTTCGACGAGGTGTTTTACGATTGCTTTCGACTTTGTGTAGTGATTCACTCTGTGAAGTTTCTGACTGTTGTTATATAACTTCATATACACAAAATGTTCAATAAAAATGTTTTATTTCCTGTTGATACAGAACACAGTTTGGAGTGTTTTTTATTTTAAAATCAAGAGTTTTAAAATATGTCTACGGTTTTAGATATATCATTCTTTCCCACTTTGACATTTTAAAAAAAAAATCAACTATAACTATAAATAATTAGAAAATCATCAAATAATAAATAAATAAATAAAATATTTTACATACTTTTTTTTTGTTTGTTTCATGAAAAATACTCAGTTCCTAAATCAAACAGTTTTGTTTTGGTTAATAAAAAAAAAATAATTTAAATTAATTAATTTTAAAAAATAGTTCGTTTTAGTGAATAAAGTATTTTAATATTTTAAATATTACATTCAATTTTTTATTATTTTCATATTTAAAATATTAAATTCCATTTTTTATTTTAAGATTTAAAATATTAAATTAAATTTTTTATTTTAATATTTTAAATATTGAATTCCATTTTTTATTATTTTAATATTTAAAATATTAAATTCCATTTTTTATTTTAATATTTATTTTTTTGTATATTTTATTCAATTATTTTAATCATTAAGGGAATTAATTTTTTTTTTTTTTAAAAAAAAGGTTAGTTTAGGTGAATAAAGTGATCCATGTATCTCTACATTTATTATATAATTATTTGTATATTTTATTCAAATAATTTAATAATTAAGGGAATTATTCTTTAAATTTAAAAAAGTATGTATTTATGTATTAAAATCATGTCAGTATTTAAATTTATTACAACAATTACGCATACAGTAAATATTATAATCTTAATTAGCGAAATTTTTTCAATTTTAAGCAAGTAATAAAATCTGGGGATTTAATGTAATAATTTAAATTAATTTAATATAATTAAGAATCGTTTGAGTTGAATTTTACAATAAAAAAAGAAATGATTACTTTAAGATTAAGTGTTAATGAACATAATGCCTAATGAACACCTCCGGGATTAACACACAATCTGTTTGAACACGTTTTAAATTTTAAATTTACGAATTTATCCCTAAATGTAATGAACACCTTCAGTGTTAAATAAACTCCTATAAAATATAAAGTATAAAGTATAAAACTGAATTAACACCAAAAGCATTAGCTGCAGCTACAGTGTTGAATGAACACGTTAGCGTGTTAAGTCTGAGTTGAACACTGCAGGTGTTAATTCAGCACCTTAGCCTTTTACGTTAGTCTTTATTCTGCTAAAGAAAGATCGGATTATTACGGCGCATTACTGTATTAATTCTAAAAATTACACAAGTGGGTGAATTTAATGTGCGTATTTTGATTATGACTCAAGAAAAACTCTCCTGCAAATATCTCTGGAAGGGTTATAACGAGAAACAACAACAGAGCGTGGAAAGAGAGCGCAAAAAATAAAACATAAGACGTGAAGATGGAGAGAAAGGAGCAAAATGATTAAAAATAAAAGTAAAAGTCAGAGGAAAAATGACCTCTACTCTGGAGAGAAAGTCAACTCCTGTCTCTGTAATAAAGTCAGAATAAAGAAAGAATAAAATAAAGATCAGAGGAGAAGAGAAGTGCTATTAGCACCAGGAGGAAGAGGAGAGACAAAAGAAAAAAGAGGGGAAAATAAATGACCTTTAGGACCTGAAGTACCTCTCTGTCGCTAGTTCTATAAAAATGCTAATTCGGATGTGTGCATGTCCCCGAGCTCAGGGCAGAAGGATGAAGCAATTACTGAAGCGGCAGAGTGACGGCAGAGAATCTAACGACCGCCGTGGCTGCGCTTTATTCATGTGCATATACGCTTTACCTTCCCACAATGCAACGCGGC
>CM040992.1:1903200-1919124 GCA_022985145.1 Pangasius djambal
CTGTACAGGTCCCTGTGAATGAGCCGTTACTATAGAAACGATAACGCATTAATATAAATCCGCGCTACTGTCAGAGCTGCTGTTATAGAGAATTAATCAACCGCTTCTGACCAATCAGAGTCCAGAACTCAGCAGCGCCGTGGTGTTAAATGTATACGTGATTATCACTGAAGCTGTAACTGATTCTGTGCTTTTTAAAATGTTAGCAGTGTGTGTTAGTGAGTCCAGGTCAAACTCTTTCCTTCCTGTGTGTGTGTGTGTGTGTGTGTGTGTGTGTGTGTGTGTGTGTGTGTGTGTGTGCGCGTGTGTGTGTTACTCAGGAATGAGGCTTTGTGGTTGAACTGAATGTGAAGAATGAGTAATCACACTGAGCCACTGCACGTTTTAGCCTTTCTCCAAACAAGGGCACATCAACACACCAAATTCCTCTGGGATAACGTCATCACATACCTGTCTCTCTCTCTCCGTCTGTCTGTCTGTCTCTCTCTCTCTCTCTCTCTCTGTCTGTCTGTCTGTCTGTCTCTCTCTCTGTCTGTCTGTCTGTCTCTCTCTCTGTCCGTCTCTCTCTTTGTCTGTCTGTCTGTCTGTCTCTCCCTCCCTCTCTGTCTGTCTCTCTCAATCTCTCTCTCTCTGTCTGTGTCTCTCTCTGTCTGTCTGTCTCCCTCTCTCTCCCTCTCTCCTTCTCTCTGTCTGTCTCTTTCTCTCTCCTTCTCTCTCTCTCTCTCTCTCTGTGTCTCACTTTTTATATGTCTGTGTGCGTTTCTCTCTAACCCTATCTGTCTCTCTTTCTAACACTCTCTTCTGTCTGTCTCTCTCACTATGTCTCTCTACTTTAATCCACTTTTTGTTTTCAGAACAAACACACCACCAGTGTGATCTGTGTTTTGGGTTTTTTTTTTTTTTTCATTTCCTTTAGGGCATGGTAAATCATGTTAGCACTGGTGAGACATTGACCTAAAACGCTGTGTATGCATGCACACTAATAATCCAATCTGATATCTGAGTACCACATTACTGTTCTTCATAACTGGAGAAAAACAAATATGACTGACACTGAAACAACCAAGATGCGATTCTGTGGACTTTTTTTTTTTATTCCAGTGAAAATGTATTTACCAACAGACAGACAGCCAATCAGATTGCAACCAACCACCGAGATTCTGAAGCTTGTGGCCAGAACAGGGCACAAAATGTTACGCACTACCAGTGATGTGATGTTTACTGTGTAATCTAGTAAAACATTCAGAGTAACGCTGGTCTATACGTTCAACGTCACTTCAGCGTATGTCTGTCTACCCATCTGTCTTTCCACTCATCTATATCTGTCTATATGTTTAAATACAAACATAGTAATCTAGTAATCACAGTGTACTCATGTTATCATTCACAGGTGCTAAAGCATCATGGCAAAAAAAAAAAAAAAAAAAAAAAAAAAAAAGTCAGCTTACTTTGTTATTACTTTTTTTTTTCCTCACTAACTTAGTCATGGCCAATTCCTACCCATCAGACAGCTCTCCCTTATCACATGACAGCCACCAACCAGGGAAAGCAAAAGCTAACACACACTTCCTCCAAGAGGCGTGAAGCTAGCCGACCGCATTGTTTCGTGCAACGTAACACACTCGGAGGAAAGCGCTATCCACCCACTTCCACATGCATGAGCTCACAGACGCCCATGATTGGCTAGTGTGGCTGTGATCGATATGAGAGAGAGAGAGAGAGAGAGAGTATGACATCCCTCCCTCCCTGGCTGCAGCATCGTCAGGATTCAAACTTTGTTTCTTTATCACATCACTGAGCAAAACCAGCTCCTCTCTTTCAGCAAGATGTGACTTGATATGATAAGATAAGAGAGCGAGAGAGAGCGAGAGAGAGAGAGAGAGAGAGAGAGAGAGAGAATGTGTCTAACCGTAACATGAGTGCTAGCAGTCTGATGACTGTGGGTTTAAAGAAAAAGAAAACAGTCATAAGTCAAAAATAATCTTTTGCTATCAGACAGCTGAAAATCTGAGAACTCCAACTAAAACTGCCCCATAGGCTTCACTCATGATAACTGCCCCTCAGGCTACAGATCACGATAACCCTGAGACTTCACCTGAAACTGCCCCTTAAGCTAAAGATGTGAAACCTTTATAATGATCAAATTCAATCTGAGAGCCTCAAAATGCTCAGAACTCTACCTGAAAATGCCTCTTAGGCTTCAGTTGCGATATCATCACAACCCTCAGACTCTACCAGAAGCTGCCCCATAGTCTTGTCACCAGTCCCCGTAATCCTGAGATTCCACCTGACACTGTCCCTTAGGCTGCACATCTAAGACCCACATAGGTTTCAAAGGTTTCAGAATCCATCTGAAGTTGCCCCATAGGATGCAGATCATATACCTTATACACCACCTTCTCCTTACGAGACCCTCAAAATCCTCAAACTCTACCTGATACTTTCATAATACTCGTATTCCACCTGAAATTGCCCATTAGGCTGCGGATTGGAGACCCTCAAGATGCTCAAACTCCACCTAAAACTGCCAGTAAGGCTTTAGATCTGAGACTCTCAGATCTCTTATACTCCATTTGAACCTGCCCCAATGGCTGCAGATATGACACACTCAAAAAGCTCAAACTCCACCTGCTCATTAGGATGCTAATCTGAGGCCCTCATAACCCTTACAGTCCACATCAAACTGCCCCATTAGGCTGCAGATGTGAGACCCTCATAACACTCAAACGGCATCTGAAACATCTGAGGCACTGAAAAAACTCAAACTTCACCTGAATCTGCCCATTAGGCTGCAACTCTGAGACCCTCATGACCCTTGTACTCCACATCCAACAGTCCCTTATACTGCAATTCTGAGACCTTCAAAACTTCAAGACCTGCCTCTTAGAATCATGATACGAGACCCTCGAAGCAATCCATGTGAAACTGCCCCTTAGGAGACTCCAGCTAAAACTGCCCTATAGGTTTCAGTCTTGATTTCCTCAAAAACCTTCACTTCATAAAGTTTTATTTGCAAAAAAACTCATAACCGTGAGACTCCACCTGAAACCTGCAAACTCCACGTAAACTGCCCCTCAGGCTGCCCCTCAGACTCATAACCGTATAAAAGTGCCACCTACTACATAACTACAGAATATTTTACAGTAAATGTGATTGGTTTAGAGAGACGGGATGTTTACGTTTAAAGTGCAGACACACAGACGAAGGCCAGATGTGGGAATTATTATCTTCATATAAATGCCTGTGAGTCAGCCAACTGTCAAACACTGCTAGCACTTATTAGTGCAATGCTAATATACACACTCAATTTATGAGGTGCGCTGAGAGACATGAATATGAAAGTTCATGCTATAAAAACACACACAGCAACGACTGTTCATCTGTGTGCGTGTGTGCGTGTGTGTGTGTGTGTGTGTGTGTGCGCATGCGTGCGTATTAGTGAAACTGCTGGTGTTGATAGGAATCTCTCCTAAAATCTGCTGACAGAAGCTGCTCTCGACCGAGACTCCACCAGAGACCCATAATTCACAGCAAGTCGTAAACACACACACACACTTCTAATCTCCCTCACTGACATTCTCATCTTCATAACTGTTTTGGAGGACAAATGAGAAAACACACGTGCACACACTTACACTCACTCACACTCAATCTCTCTCTCACACACACACACACACACACACACGGGTCCAAAAGTCTGACTCCACAACCAGGAACTGTTTTATTTAATAGGTTGACCCATGTACACTCCTAACACACACACACACACACACACACACACACACACACAGTGTTAATTATTGTTCCCTCATAATGACTAACACCTGATCTTGTTACAGTTATTACACTCTGTTCTGCTCTCAGCCAATCAGGACGCACCGTACCTGACTCGTGTTACTAAAGAATCTCAGTTAATAAACATACTCTAAATAAAGCTTGTAATAATATTTGCTAACTGATGAAATCTGAAATCAAAAATTGTTCCTCCACTCATCCTTCTGGTCTGTCTGCGATCCTGAAGAGTGGCTGGAGGGCATGTGTGTACACGCTTGGCACGGTGTAATCCCCCTCTGAAACCCTAACATTAGAGCCTGGCACATGCCCAGTTCCCAAACTACTTAATACTGCCCCAGAGGGGAAGATAATAACAGGATGTGCACAGGCGAGCAAGACGCTGATCTGTTTCCAGCATCAACTGCTACATATGCTGCAGGCCTGGGGGACTCACATAGTCTAATAAAACTGCCTTATAGGCAGAAAACCTGGGGAACTCACATAGTCTAATAAAACTACCTTATAGGCAAAAAACCTGGGGAACTCACATAGTCTAATAAAACTGCCTTATAGGCAGAAAACCTGGGGAACTCACATAGTCTAATAAAACTACCTTATAGGCAGAAAACCTGGGGAACTCACATAGTCTAATAAAACTGCCTTATAGGCAGAAAACCTGGGGAACTCACATAGTCTAATAAAACTACCTTATAGGCAGAAAACCTGGGGAACTCACATAGTCTAATAAAACTACCTTATAGGCAGAAAACCTGGGGAACTCACATACAATAAAAACTGCCTTAGAGGCAGAAAACCTGGGAAAGTATTAAAATATTTAAAACTCTTACATATTCTGCACGTCTGGGGAATTGACAGTATAATAAAACTGCCTTACAGGCTAAAACTTAGGGAATTTACAAAGGGCTAAAAGCTTCATAATTATCTGCTTTAAAAAAAAAAGTGCTCAGTATCCTAAAAGTCTAGAAATCTCAAAATTGTGTGATCTATCCTGTAGACTGACAGTCAAAAAAAACAATTTTATGTTTTTACTAAAATTAAAAACTGCCCTACAGGCATATCTAGCTTACTAGCAACCTCCCAAAATAATCAGGTCCACAAAGTGACAGCTTTAAAACCCAGCTCATTATGCCACTTCTACAAGAGTTCTATAATTGAAGTTGCAATTGCATTAGAAACACTTCTTGAGTAAATGCCCCATAGGCAGCACCTCATAACACTCTAATAGGAACTGCCCTATAGTTTAAAGTCGAAGATAATTTAATTAACATTAGAAATTGACCAATGAGATCAGAATAAAAGACAGAGGGTCTCACAATTCAAACTAAACCTGCCTTACAGGCTGAAGAAACAGCCCCAAAAATCTTCAAATGGAAAAAAGGTTTCTAAAATAGTACAGGTTTCTAAAACTGCCTCTAACAGAAACTGCCCAATAGTTTTTCAGATCAATGAGCATTATGATGCTTAAACAAATCGCATCATAGACTAAATGCTGTAACAGCACCATAGACTGAAATCCTGAGTATTCATAACCCTATAGAAACTGCCTCACAGGCATACAGAATAAGAGCTCCATATCGCCTGAACAACTTAAAACTTAAGCATTTTTAAAATTTATCATAGAAACTGCCCCACAGATTAAAGATATAATAAGCATATTAGAACATCCCTTTACATGGGATGGAAAATTTGCATAGAAAAACTGGTTGTGCCCTATAGGAGCACTCTGGAATTTCATAACCTGCCCCAAAGCCTAGATATACAAGATGAAACTGACCATTCAATGCCAATGTAAACTGCCCAAAAGGCTAATCATCCAAAACAGCCCTTACCCTAACATCTCTATAAGCTGAAGACAAAGGGACCATAAAAATCTTGCAGCACAAAATGCGCCATAGGTTAACAGCCCGATATTACAAAACAACTAACCTGCCCTATAGGCCATATCCCATTCCACCGGTAATGACAGACCAAACAAACACCAGTCTGTCATCTGGTTTCACTGATTAAAGCGAGTGTGTCGGTTCCCAACAGAAGAAGTGAGTCAGTCATCTGAAACACACACTCACATCTGGAATTTAGTCTAAAAAGCCCCTAAGGCACTGTCTCGCCGTGTTTCCAAACACAACACAAACCAGTACACACGTCAACAGCACTACAATGTCTCGTTATAGGAAAGATGCCTAAGAACACTCTTACGCGTAATAATGACACGTTAAACATTTCGCAAATTTAGACCAAAAAAAATCCGACATTTTCACTCAAGCACCAGCTGAATTCTCAAATCACACCCACCCTTCCGTGACTGTCCTAATGGGCGTGGCCTAATATTCTAACAATCCTGCTTGATTGACAGCCTTTATGATAATTATGCTAAATAACAGAAGTGATGCAAACTAATCCCGAGTGTGGACAAGGTTCAGATCTTTACTGTTAGGGTCACTGCACAAATTTGATGTTAGCATTAGCGCAGCCTTTTTAAACTAGCCATCTATACAGTACAGTTTTCAGGTTCGGTACAGTACGCTCGGCTCTCGGTACTTCCTGGTCCGTGAAGACGTACCACAAATGATTCTGGGACTATGGAACCAAAATCTGACCTGGTTCCTCTTCCTGAAAAAGTTGCAGAAAACATTACTGATATAAACCACGCTTTAGCAATCGCTCGTTAGTTAAACGGAGCTAACAGCGACACAACAAACGAAACAACAAAAACCCGTCTCTGCATCTCATCTCTGCCGAGTCGTCTGCATCGCTAGCAACTGATGCTAATCTAAGAGGAGTTTTCACACGAACATGAAGAGCTTCTCAGACGAGCTGAGATTTCTGGAGTGTGTTATGTAAAGAGGAACGAGACGGTGAATTACGACGCTGTGGTCTGGACGCTGGGTTTCAGGCTGACGGGGAAACTGCTCTGTTTTTCCATGTCAGCTTCACGGCAAAGTGATGAACGGCGCTGATTTTGGACAAATCGAAGCTGGCAAGCTGAAGGAACGCGAGCGTGATAAATAGACGGAACATCTCCGGTGATGTTTTCATAGTTTCTTAGAACTCTTGTCTGATGAAGGGGATTATGGGATTGCTTTTTTTTTTTTATCCAAAAAGGACACAAACAAGCAGCACACACCTTCTGGGGAACTGGTGGATTATAGAGGACATCAAGTGCACAAAATAAATAAATAAATAACAAAGAAAGAAAGAAAGAAAGAAATAAGTTTAAATTTATGATCATTAAATACAGTATAGTTTATTGTAAAATACCAGTAAATTTCATAATAATCTATATATTCAAATTATATTTTATAATTAAATTCTGCATTTCAAAACAACATTTTTTCCTATTGATTTATTTATTTCCCTTATTAGGACTGGTGTAAATAAAATTTTAGTTAGGAAAAACACCATTTGGAAATGAATCAATCTCAAAAATGTAAGCAATCAGACAAATATATAAATAAATAAATAAATAAAATGTGAAACCAAAATGTTATTTTGGAAGACAATTTTATTATAGAATAGGATTTGAAAATAAAGATAACCTCATTATTTTGAAATGTAACGGCAGATTCAAATAAAATTCTATTGTATTTAATTATTTCTAAATAAATCTATCTGTTTATTTATTTATTCATTCATTTTTTTAAAAACTTTCGTCCCCTGCCGTGGCTCAGCGCTTCGAATCTGCAGGTTTGAATCTGTCGCTGTCGGGTTCTTGGTCACGCCCCTTAACCCTCGCCTGTTTAGCTCAATTTGGATAAAAAGCCTTCACCTTATGAATAAAACTCATTTTAATCTTTACATTTTAAACGGAATATCGAAGTAACAGCCTCCAGTTCAGCTCTTACCTCATTGGACGGGATGCTGACCACTCCTGTGGACCGGCGCTTCTCACGCAGCTTCCTCTTCTCTATTTGACCTTTCCCTTTGCGAGCGCTGGGACCAGAACTCTTCTTCTCCTTCCCTTTGGGACTCTCGAGGTCACTGTCCTGGCACGGGGAAGCACTTCCAGGCTCCGGCAATTTCTCTGTGGATTTCTTGGCATCGGGTCCTCGCGCTACCGGTGTCGACGCCTGAGCTGGCGTCATGTACACGTGTGGTTCCTCGTCCGCTCTCCTGATCAGGGCGGAAGACGACGCCGATCGAGCCACCGTATGAGGCACGGAGCTGCTCCGCTCCGGATTTCCATTGGAGCTGTTGAGGTCCGGTACCGATCGGGTTTCCGGTGCCTTAACGCTGCCGCTGCTCGTCGTAACCGCATTGGCGCTCGTGATCGCTGCGATATCCCCCAACATCTTTGCACGCATTTTCTCCCGCTTGGCCTTCCATTCTTCCAGAAAATCCGTGGCTGCGTTGGACTTGAATCCGCCGGATGCCATGTTTCCTTAAAGTCTTTATAAACCTGCGTTCCGGATGAGGACGAGTTTATAAAAAATGTCAGATGAAATAAATAATAAATAAGGGACTCAAATGCACCACATTTCCTCCTTCACCGGGGAAAACCTGCAATTATAAACAAACACACAATAACACAGAAACACGCAGGGGGCGTGGCCAGATGAGTGGCATCACC
The DNA here is from genome assembly GCA_022985145.1 of Pangasius djambal. Classification (NCBI taxonomy): domain Eukaryota; kingdom Metazoa; phylum Chordata; class Actinopteri; order Siluriformes; family Pangasiidae; genus Pangasius; species Pangasius djambal. The sequence continues at coordinate 1,911,563 of CM040992.1, forward strand.
CGGCAGCTGTCACTCAAATATGCGTTTCTGCCTTGTTTTTCACGCCAAATCACTTTCTTAAAAGGTGCACCACATCTACACAATTCACTCGGACGTAAAAAGAATGTAATGTCGGGTTTACGGTTGCGTTGCCGACTTTTCTGAACAAGTGACTTCCTTCGTCTTACCGTCTGTTTTAATTTCCTTTAACCTTCTGATTGCGTACGTTGGTGTAAAAAAACATGTTGTGTCCCTTCTATATGCGACATTTTCAAAATTGACCAATTTGTAAGAAATTACACGACTGAAATCGTCTAAAAAGTTACGAATTTTACAGTTATGATTAGGGGCGGAGCTAGTGGCGAATTTTTATTACAACTTAATTTCTAAGACTTTGTATGAATTTTCAATCGAATAAGAATCGTCATTAGCAGTTAACAAGTCACTCACTGTCACGCAAAAGTCGCTTGTGGGCGTGGCCTGTTCAGCATTGTTTCAGTTCCAATAAGAAATGAAAAGTCGCTGCTGCTGAAATTTCTGCGCAGTTACGCAGCAATCGAACGAATGCTAGCGCGAGCGCGGAGTCGTCCTGCACTGCTGCGGTGGTCAGCACTGCACTGGACATCTGTAATACATTACATAACACTGGTGTTTATTTAAATCCGCACTGGTGTGAGTATTTACAAATCCTTTCAGAATGAGGAACTACAAATGAGGAACTCTGGAAGCAGTGTTGTGACGTCATCCTGCGGTTAAATCGGATGCTCTACACACGTGACCTTGTCCTATAGGCTACACGTTTGTCTCTTTTACGTGATTAAGTGGTGCCACCCCTGAATGTGATTTTGCCCCTCCTTTGCCAACACATGTGTACAAACCTGTAACACAGTAACCGAAAGTCAACAAACTCTCTCAACTTCAGTAAGGAAGCGGTAACATTGTTTCTTAAATAAAATAAACAACAAGCCAACACACACACACTCACACACGCACAAACACTCACAAACACAAACACACACACACACACACAAACACACAGGGTTTCTGTAGTGAAGTAAAGCAGGTATGAGAAACACAACGCTGGAGCTCTGAACTTTCTCCTACAGCACTGACTCTAATTCCAGCAAAACCTCACACACTTACTGATTAAATCCGGACTCTGGGTGAAATCTCGATGTACAGAGGGTCAAACTCACCTGCAGTGTGTGAGTGTGTGTGTGAGTGTGTGTGTGAGTGTGTGTGCTCCACACTCCTCGCGCTCTCCAGGTGAAGCGATCCGGCGGAATGAAGTCGTTCTCGGTTAGTCGCGGAGCTCGGCGCCTCTCCCACGAACACAGCTACCGAAAAGTCCCGAGCAGCGCCGGAAATAGCCGAACTGAGCCGAAACGCACTAATCAGACTCGAACACTTCCGAAGAGCTACGGAGACGAACGAAGGAGGAGGGTCTGGAGAATTCGCATATAAGCATACTGATTTAATCAGAGAGAGAGAGAGAGAGAGAGAAACACAAGACAGATAAGATTTATTTTATTAATACTTTCTAATGATTTAAACATTATGAACATTATTAAACATAAACTATGTTCCACCGTGTTTATTTATTGCATTTATCAGCACTTTATTATAATTATTTATTTGTTTTCAAATTATTTTTACTTATTTTACAAGTTATTATTATTATTATTATTATTATTATTTAATATTATAAAATAAAATGTAATATAATTACTTAATATTATTACTTTTATTAAATATATTATTTATTAATTTTGTTATTATTATATATATTTGTTATTATTTAGTATATATATATATATCACAATTGTTCCACTCTGTTTAAATAATAATAATAATAATACCAAACTTAAAATGATATTTTAATCTATTTATTTAAAAAAAAAAAAACTTTTTTTATTTTTATTTAACATTTATTTAAAAAAAAAGTAGTCTTAAAAAATGTTTAAAAAAAAGAAAGAAAAAAGAAAAAAAAAGCAATTTAGACATTAAACCCAAACAATGAAGCTAAAACCTACACCTGTAATTATATAACAAATATTAAATTTTAATTATTAATTTTGAAATATTAGCCTACAGATACAATAATGTCTGAAAATCTATCATTAATCATTCCATCATTTCAGTGTCAAAATTAAAAAAAAAAAAACAGGTGTGTTAAAAACAGCAGGCGTTATAATTATAATTACATTTATAAAAAAGTCAAACAGGAAGTCGTTTATTCACTGAAAGGTAATTAGACATTAGTTAAAAGTTAAACAAGTTAGTATTTTGAATTTACATCGAGTTTACAAACGTTAGCTTGCGTTTACTTATAACACGTAGCCAAAAGATTTATAATAATAATAATAATAATGATAATTAAAAATAAACACAGCCATACTTTTTTGTCTCTGTTAGTTATAAAATGATCTGTTAGTTAAAGTTAACTAACTTCATAGCTAGCTAGCTAATGCTAACTCACGTTAACGTCAGCATACAGGAAATGTTCGTTATCACAAAATTTCTGTTTCCTGGAAAACCTTTAAAAAAATGTCAAACCTCCATTAGCAAAGATTCTTCTAAAACACAGCGATTTATATTTATATAACATTTATACTATCAACACAGTCATAAAACACTGTGCAGTGGTTTTACTGATAGAATTATATACAGAGAATAATTCTATTATTATTATTATTATTATTATTATTATTATTATTAATATTATTATTATTATTATTATAAATTCGCTCATGTGGAACATTTAAACCCCGCCCACTGTGTCTGTTATACACCGAGATGTTTTACAGGAAACATGAAACCAACACAGACCACCAAAAGTCTACACACACACACACACACACACACATAGAGAACAATCAGTGTGATTATGATAAAGGTATGTGTGTGTGTGTGTGTGTGTGTGTGTGTGTGTGTGTGTGTGTGTGTTTTCCCCACATCCGTGTGAGTTTTTTTTCCAGGTTCTCCAGTTTCCTCTCGATTCCCAAAAAATTCCTGTAGGAGGATAAATTCCCGCCAGGTGAGAAAGAGCGTGTGAATGTGTGTGTGTGAATGTATGTGTGTGTGTGTGTGTGTGTGAATGGTGTCCTTTTAAAACACAAACTTAGAATAAATTGAACGTGAATTAATTGTTTTTTTTTCTCGAGTATGGTGCATTAAAGCTAAAACAGCTAGAGGTGTAACGATCTGACGCTTTGGATCGATGCGTTGATTTAAAAGGCAACGATTGAAATGAATCAATACAGAAATCGCAAATCGATTATTATCGCAAAGATAACAAAACAGCTGGTTATGTAAAAAAATATATATATAATATAATATAAATAATATAAAAATAACACCATTTTGTAAACTGATGCGTAAATAATTGAGCTGAAGACAAGCTGATTTTCCGTAACTGTGATCATTTTACAGTAGAGCTTCTCCATGTCATCGTCCATCCATGAGCTAACCGTGGGTCTACACAGGCTCGATACCGATAATAAATCATATAGAATCACATCGTCGTAGCAGATTCGGCATCGGTATCAAATCATATTGTGTTAAACCCCTAAAAATAACGCAGTATACTGTAGATTATACACACTGTGTAAGAACGCAAAGTCTCGAACAGAAAGGCCATGTTACAATTCGAAAGGGAAACACGACACAGAAAGGATATCAGAGTCGCCCAAAAGATTTCTTTGTGACTGACTCCGTCCCATTTGGGAATGAAATCTCCACAGCACCGTCGCACTGAACACCACGACAGTAAGCCGCAGAACGTCTGGTGCTCGTGAGTCAGACTGCTGAGAAGCCCAGAGCCAGGCGGCGTAAACAGAGACGAGAGAAACACACCCGGATCGATCAGGTGCTGCTCTGGATGAACTTCATTCAGGGAAGATCAAAGCGTGAGGCGAGCGACGCCCGACGCGCCCGGGCCTGTTCCAGCCTGACCGCGTTCAGCAGCCACACGACAGCCTCGACTAAACACTCGTTATATTCAACTTCTGACTTTACAGTAAAGGCCAGGAGAATCTCAGAACCTACACCCTGCTACACACTGCTGAATTCTGGATTCTGATTGGTCAGAGCAGATAAATGATTTCTGTATAACATAGCGGATGCCATAGCGGCTTAGATAGTAGTTCCTTCTGTAACGTTAACGGCAGGTTTATATTAATGCGCTCATTCTAATACTATCGTTTCTATAGTAACAGCTCGCTCACAGGGACTTGTACAGCGGACGCTCCACATAAGCGGATTTTAAAAAGCGCTGAAGTTTTCTTAAAGTAAGGAGATGTTTATGTAACATGTGTGGAAGGAGTCTCCAGTGTCAGCGCCCTGTAACAGTCAGAGGTAAAGCTGTAACGTGAAGTTTTCCCGACATCTTCAGGACAGAGGAGTTTACGCTTCTTTGCGGTTTCTCAGGAACACGACAAGCTGCGTTCTTTTTATAGCTGCTATAACGTAAGTGAGGACAGGAACCAGTTTTGCAGAACGTTGACTGTAACTATAAACAGATGTCTCGTTCTTTAATAAATAAAAAAAATTTCCAAATGTTGGCAAATTTGCTGTGGAGGCGTGCTGCTATAGGAACCTCAGGATGGTAACTGTAGGTCTCTGTCACTCCGTATTTTACTGTAACAACGCCACACACGGTGTTCGTTACTTCCTTCAGCTTTAATCTCACCTCGATACTGAAGATTTGTACCTCAGGCTAAATGTAATCAATCAGTGAAGTTCGCTTGTGGAGCTAAACAGGTGGCCTTCGGCTTCTCTTATTTGTGAGCTAACAAAAGAAAAAAAGGAAAACAGGGAATTGTGTATTTAATGTGTGTGAGCTTAGACGCTCGCAGCCGAGTTTTCAGGAGATAGACGTCTTTTTGCAGTGTTACCTCCCGAATATCGTTAAGATTAGTGGAAACGCCTCACTATTTTGTGTGTAACGACCAAATTTGAGGTGAATTGGGTAATCATTGCTCACAGCGTTGGATGCACTGTTCATGCCAAGATAATGAGCACTGCTGCATTGCTTATTGTCTGTGTTTGTGTGTGTGTGTGTGTGTGTGTGTGTTTCAGGAAGCCGGCTGTTTCCACTTCACCCAGCACCGTACGGCCAGTTCTCTCAGGAAAACGTTTACCCGAGACTTTTTTTTTTTCCCCCAAAGACAGATTCCAACAGTTTGCCTGAAAAGGCACTGAGTTGAAGCAGCTCAAGCTGAGCAGGATGTCGAGAGGCTTAGCATTCTGAGATGATTGAAAGGTGGAGCGTAAAGGACCAGGTTCTATAAATAGCCACAGATCTGAAGCCAGAGGTCATGATTGTGCATTTTTGGCATTTTTGTGCAGAACGTTGGGAATCCGAGAGGCTCTCTGGGGCTCGTAAATGCTCGCTCCCTTTTCAACTCCGTCCCACTTAGCATTCCTGCAGTGTGTACTGTGAAGGAAGAGATAAGCGCCGGGTTCCTCCCTCCTTCACTAGGAAGTAAATGTAGTGTTCGTCCCTATCACCCTCGAGGCAAAGCGCTCAGGCTGAAGCAGTCAGACTGGTTCAGAGAGTTTAAACTCGCTCGTTTCCTCCCTCTCACTCTCATTATTACAGAACGGCGTTACAGCTCAGACACGCTTCAACAGGTTCCATTTAAAACCAATAATTATTTCTGTAAATATGATTACTACTGCTTTCATCATATCCTTAACAACTTATACCACAGTGCTGTTTAATTCTGATTGGTCAGAAGGTGTTGATTAATTTTCTAGAACAGCAGCTCTGACAGTAGTGCAGGTTTATATTAATGCACTCGGTCTAATACATGATCATTTCTATATTAACAGCTCATTCATTTTGTTCTTGCCATTTCATTATTTTAAAAAGATCCTCATTGCAACGTTTAGTTCACTTTCTACTTTCTTTACTTTCTTTAAAAAGTGTTTAACTATATGATTAAAAACAATAAAAAAAAATGGATCAAACATGACTCAAACTACAAACACTGATCCAACCTCTCAAACTCCGATCCAAACTCCCAAACACTGATCCAAACACAAATCCAAACTCCGATCCAAACTCCCCAACACTGATCCAAACTCCCAAACACTGATCCAAACACAAATCCAAACTCCGATCCAAACTCCCCAACACTGATCCAAACACAAATCCAAACTCCGATCCAAACTCCCCAACACTGATCCAAACTCCCAAACACTGATCCAAACACAAATCCAAACTCCGATCCAAACTCCCCAACACTGATCCAAACTCCCAAACACTGATCCAAACACAAATCCAAACTCCGATCCAAACTCCCAAACGCTGATCCAAACGCAAATTCAAACTCTGATCCAAACTCCTCTAAACACTCAAACGTCTGATTGGTGAACAGTTTGTGAGAAGGAGGCACTCGCCAATCACAGAGCAGGAGGAGGCGAGATATTCGTTCAGTTACGCGGGAATAAAAACATCATTAACTCTAAATCACAGTTCTCGCTTAAAATGTCACTGTAATAATCGTCACTAATGAATAAGAATGACGTTAGTGTTTGTAGCCACAACCTTCAGTATTTAACCAGATAATTAGCCATTAAAAATGATACAGAAAGACAAAGGAACCAAAGCCCATGGTTCCGTCAGAGAGTTGCTTGAATAGCAGCAGTATAGCAGAGCTGTGCGTATGACAGTAAACTGTCGATGGCAGTCTTGCACAGCTGGGCTCGTCTAGTCTTGTTACAGTGAGCGGTGTTTAATTTGACAGAAGAATGCTGATTAGCGTTGTTAGCTTCCTGTTAAACCACATTCCAGCCCTCAGCCCAAGCCTCTGGAAAAATAAACATAACTCAAAATAATCTAAAAATATCAGGTCAGCTGAGAGTGAGAGTGAGGGAGCAGAGGAGTTAAAGACTTTTCACTCCTTTCCTTTCACAAATTTTTTATTTCTCCCCTTGTACATCAGTATTTATTTTGGGTTTGTTTAGGGTTTGGCTGATTTCTTCAGTGGTTTGGGTTTGGATCAGTGTTTGCTCACTGGTTATGGCATTGGACTACTGATCAGATGGTCATGAGTTCAAATCCCATCACCGCCAAGCTGCCACTGCGGGGCCCTTGAGCGAGACCCTTAACCACTCAGTTGTATAATGTAATGCTCTTTCACTTCTGTAAATTGCTCTGGATACGGGCGTCTGCCAAATTCCATAAATATTTGGATCAGTGTTTGGTTTAGTGACCCCCAACACTAGTCCCACCAACCACTGATCCTGACCACTATACAGTAGTCCAAACACCACTTAAACACTAACCCCCGTACAGTACTCCAAACACCGACCTCAACCTACACACATTAGTCCAAACACCACTTAAACACCGACCTCAACCCACACACATTAGTCCAAACACCCAAACACTGACCTCAATCTACACACACTAGTCCAAACACTGACCCCAACCCTCATACACTAGTCCAAACACCAACCCACACACACTAGTCCAAACACCCACACACTGACCTCAACCCACACACACTAGTCCAAACACTGACCCCAACCCTCATACACTAGTCCAAACACCCACACACTGACCCCAACCCACA
>CM040992.1:2039857-2052291 GCA_022985145.1 Pangasius djambal
GAGGCCACGCCTCCTTCACTGAGACTGACAGGAGACACACAGAGGCCACGCCTCCCTCATTGAGACTGACAGAAGACACACAGAGGCCACGCCTCCTTCATTGAGACTCACAGGAGACACACCGAGGCCACGCCCCCTTCACTGAGACTGACAGGAGAGACACCGAGGCCACGCCTCCTTCACCGAGACTGACAAGAGAGACACCGAGGCCACGCCTCCTTCACCGAGACTGACAGGAGACACACCGAGGCCACGCCTCCTTCACCGAGACTGACAAGAGAGACACCGAGGCCACGCCTCCTTCACCGAGACTGACAGGAGACACATCGAGGCCACGCCTCCTTCACCGAGACTGACAGGAGACACACCGAGGCCACGCCTCCTTCACCGGGGACACAGGATATAAAAATTGATCTCTGCAGCTAAAACAAGGCTGCTTTATTAAAATTCACACTGCGTCCAGCATAACTGAATTACCGTCTTATCAATAAAGAGACAAAGGACTGAAAACATGGGAACACACCCGGTCCTGCTCATTACCCTGCGTGTAAACCAGGTCTACTTCTCGAAGCAGGACTGATAATTCACATTTCACTTAATGCGAACAAAAAAAGAGGAAGACCTGATTGTGTGGCTCGTTATAAATTCCACAGTTGAAAATGTCCTTGAAGACTATTAGCGTGCTCTGTTCTCCCTCGTTTCCTCGTGGTTAATGGGCTATTACACACTGTAGTGCGCTAATTGAGTTCAGTGAATACAAAACCCAGAAGATGGCTTTTTCTTCTCAGAGACAAAAGTGCTGAATCCAGCCGTGCATCATCTCTACGCTGCACTCGTCCTTCACTCTCACAGATAAACCTTATTTTTCATCCTCTCTCCCAGTTCACTTCCTGCTCTTTTCTCCTGAAAAGGTATTTCACATGTGCAGATAATAAGTTACATGAAATACCACAATACCAAAAATTCACTATATGGTTGTCATGCCAGACCCGCTGACTGAAAGTCTTCAGTGCAGCCTTAATAAATCTAGCTAACTGAGGTTAACTATATACGTGTGTAATGTTAGCTAAGTGCAAAACACACTGATTGATTTTATTTCACATTAATGAAGTCAAAATCTAGACGAGAGCCCCGGCCAAAATATGACTATTGTGAGATGGGGGAAGGGGGCGGGGCTTCCAGGGTTTCAGTTAACACCAGAGAATTCAAAATACCTGCGCAACTGTCGATCGTTCCAGATTCGCGCGTACTCGGATGTTAAAATATGGAGTTCTTACACAAAATATGTGAAGGTCGGCAGGTCTGTCATGCTCATATCATGATATGGAAGTTGAACATTAGCATAAAAACGTAAAGCTCACCACTACCACACCATTTCTATTTCTGGACTGTACCAATTTACCAACACTTTCCACAAAATGTTCTTACGCTACATACAACTCTGTATTTGAGAAGATTCTACATGAATGGTACGCTCTTGTAGCATCCACAACCGATGACTTAGACCGAGTTCCTACACAATGTCGACATTTCTCCAAGTAGTGGAATCCTTAGTTCGGTTAGCAGACAATGCTGAGTAAAAGATTTTACCAAAATTTTGAGGAAAATGTTGATGTTCCTGATGGTTCTGTCTCGTTTTTGCTATCACTGTCCTGACACTGTGCATGCTAGCTAGATGAATCACATTCTTAGCCATTCTCACCTTTGCTGTGGCTCGAGCCTGATACTCCGGACAGCCGTTCACTGTTATTGTCTCATGCATGTACTGGTAGACCTGATGGAGGAAAGGAGAAAGAACAGATGCATTATTCTTCAGGTCAGAACACAACAAACACCAAAAAAAGTACTGATTATTTTTTATTCACACATGTAATCAGGCTCATCAGTTCTTTTACTGAACTTTAGAAAGACAAATAAATGACAAATAAAGTGCATTCTGATGATGAATCTTGGTGTATGACTGCGATTGCTGGTGTCCAACCGGGTACGATTTTGTTGGTAATTTATAGCGAAATTGTGTGTTTATTCATGATTTTTTTGTGTTTGATGGAGAACGTTGGTGTTTGCTGGAAAATTTCAGTTTTTGATGGAGAATGTTGGTGTTTGAAAGTGAATGTTGGTGTGATTGCTGGTGTTTGATGGAGAATGTTGGTGTGTTTGATGGTGAATGTTGGTGTTTGATGGTGAATGTTGGTGTTTGAAGGTGAATGTTGGTGTGATTGTTGGTGTTTGATGGTGAATGTTGGGGTTTGATGGTGAATGTTGGTGTGATTGTTGGTGTTTGATGGTGAATGTTGGGTTTTGTAGGAGAATGTTGGTGTTTGATGGTGAATGTTGGTGTTTGATGGATAATATTGGTGTTCAATGGTGAATGTTGGTGTTTGATGGATAATATTGGTGTTTGATGGTGAATGTTGGTGTTTGATGGTGAATGTTGGTGTTTTATGGTGAATGTTGGTGTGTGATAATGAATGTTGGTGTTTTATGGTGAATGTTGGTGTTTGATGGAGAATATTGGTGTTTGAAGGTGAATGTTGGTGTTTGATGGTGAATGATGGTGAATGTTGATGTTTGATGGAGAATGTTGGTGTGTGATGGAGAATGTTGGTGTTTGATGGTGAATGTTGGTGTTAGATGGTGAAAAATGGTGTTTGATGGAGAATGTTTAATGTCAAATTTTGGTGTGTGATAATGTTGTTTTTTAATGGTAATATTGATGTGTAATTAATTATTTAGGTGTTTGGCAATGAATATTAATCTTTAAAAGTCAACACTGATGTTTGGTGGAGAACATTAGCATCTGATGGAGTATGTAGGAAGCTGATGGCAAGATTGGTGTTAGATCATGAATGTTTGATGGTGAATGTTGATGATTGATGGAGAACATTGGAGTTTGAAGGTAAATGTTGATGTTGGTGTTTGATGGAGAATGTTGATGTTTAATGTAGAATGTTAATGTTTGATGGAGAACATTGGAGTTTGAAAGTAAATGTTGATGGTGTTTGATGGAGAATGTTGATGTTTAATGTAGAATGTTGATGTTTGATGGCGAACACTGGCGTTTGAAGGTAAATGTTGATGTTGGTGTTTGATGGAGAATGTTGATGTTTAATGTAGAATGTTAATGTTTGATGGAGAACATTGGAGTTTGAAGGTAAATGTTGATGGTGTTTGATGGAGAATGTTGATGTTTAATGTAGAATGTTGATGTTTGATGGAGAACATTGGAGTTTGAAGGTAAATGTTGATGGTCTTTGATGGAGAATGTTGATGTTTAATGTAGAATGTTGATGTTTGATGGAGAACATTGGAGTTTGAAGGTAAATGTTGATGTTTAATGTAGAATGTTGATGTTTGATGGAGAATGTTGGTGTTTGAGAAAGATGGCATTAAATAGTGCAAATGTTGATTTTTGATTAAATATTTTGGTGTGTGGTTGTGAAGGTCAGTGGTTGATGGACAGACTTGGATTTTAAAAGCGAACAGTGATGTCTGATGGTGAATGTTGACGTCTGGTGGTGAATGATGGTGTTTGCTAGAGTATATCTGTGTAATTTTTTTGCTGGTGCTTAATAACAAACATGATGTGAATGTTGGTGTCTGATGGAGATGACGTAATGTCACTGAAGTAATTTGGTATATAATGATGGTGGATAATTACGTGTTTGATGGACAATGTTGGTGTTTTTTGTCAATGATGGTGTTTGATCGTGACTGTTAATAATATAATACTATAATAATATTATAATAACCAATATTGTCCATTTTATCCTTGCTAAATCTGCTTAAAGGACTATTTTGAACTTGTTAAAAACCTTGTATCCTCTTTCCCTTTAAAAAAAAAAGTTGGCTATTCACCCGCTCATAATCAGCCAGAGTCGTGACAGAGCTTTTGGAGATGTTTGGCTATTTGAAGGCTCTCCATAGTTTTTCTCATTAGCTGGAATCTGTGAGGATGCTGGCATCGGCAGCACTTTTCCTGCTTTGATTTCGAGCCAGCATCTCACACTGAGCCTCTGCCACTCCAGCTGTTAGCATAATTGAAAGAACTGGAGCATCTGTTTAAACCACCTCTTACTCAGCCGTATTTACGGAACAAGAACGTTACACCTTCTGTGTTTTCATTTCTACTACAGAACAGTGTTTAGAAAAAAACAGCAACAGCAGCACCTTTCAGCTGTTAAAGCCTATAGCTAAGCTTATTAACACTTTATTGTGAATCACAAGCAAAAGCTTGTAAGGAGGCGTTCAGCCTGTATTGCTGTATAGAGCTTTTATTCTACGTTAGCTAGATTAACACTGAAGTCTTTCCATTTCTCTACCATTTAAACTTTTAAATAAATGTTCTCTTCACTTGCTGTCATTTATTGAAGCTTTAGTTGAGAACATTTTTCTGCAGTTGTGTAGCTCCAACATGTGCTTTATCATTAAATTCTTGTTTATAAATTAGAATATAATTTCAGCTAATTCTGCTGCCATTTCTTTATATATTAGCTAAAAATATTTTATTTCCTGTATTATTAATCATTGAAGATTTTAGCCAGATTAGCCTTTTGATGTACCATTCTATCTATAACATTTACTTTACCTCATTTTGCTGTCAATTCTTTATATTTTAGCAAAACACTATTTTTTTCTTTTCTATATTACTATATTAGTACATGTTATATACGTACTATATTAGTAGGTATTAAGGAATGTAATGTCACCGGATTTAGGCTCCCTACTGAGTGAGTGAATGCAGAAATGAGGGACAAATCAGACAGTGGCTTAAGATCCTGCTTACTGTCAGGAGTCGAGCTTTAGCTCTCAGCCTCGCTAGAAAAAAAACATTTTCTCTGATTATATTTACTGAGGTAACACTAATAAAATTGCTGCCGTATTTTATTTGCTTAATCCCAGCTATTATAAACATGCTTTTATTACAGAAATGTTTAATATCAACCCAAATGCAAATTTGTGTGTGTGTGTGTGTGTGTGTGTGTGTGTGCGCGACTGTGTTTTGGAAATCCATGAATACCAATAAATGTCAGGCTATTTTGCTGGGTAATTTTATAAAAGCTCATACACAAACAGTAAGCAGCAGCTTAAAGACTTTCATTCAGTCTTTTAAAGGCAAATATTAAAACGCCAGCCTGAGAGGAATATGAGTTCCGATGCCTCATGTAATACAGCCTGAACGTTTTTAACAGCCGAGCTGATGAGTAACGATGCCGGCAAAGCAGTGTTGACAGTCAGTTCATGGCCAAAAGATCCACAGGCACTGAAACTTGTCATAGAAATCACTGAAAGTCACAATGAACACAAACAGAACTGATGGAGTGAGGAAACCCATTTCATTCAAATGAAAATGAACAGTTCTGAGCTTTCATTCTTGTTTGTTTGTTTTTTTTTTTGGGAGGAGGGGAAGAGAAAGATGACCATCAAAACAGCACCAGCCAATCACAGGCATGGAGAGACTTAAACATAAACTCACCGAAGAATCGTTCATTCCAAACATTCTGGTGCACTTTATTTATGTCCTGTCAGCACTGTGTATGTCATACATGTACCTTGCAGACTGGGTCCAGGAGAAACGTTAGTTCTTCTCACTATGTACTGCACACTATACTTGGCTGTGATGACAATGAAGATCCACTTGACTTGACTTGACAATGATACAGTATTTACTCAATCTGTGGCCTAAATGATCAAATCGGACATAAAAATATCAGTGTAAATAGAGCAGATGAAACGTTTCTAAATATGATGATTTCGAAGAACCGGCAAACACGCCAGAAGGTTGTAAGCAGCACTAATCACTTGCAGGATGTGAAATCCATAAAACTGCAATGAACAGCTGGACATGCACTGTCTGCACTATAAATCTACACTGTACATCTATAAAACCACAGTGTTGTTCTTGTTTTGGCTGCCGCTTTACACTGGATGCTCTTTCTGATGCAACCCTCCCCAATTTTATCCAGGCTAGGGACCTTGCATGCGGTTGGTTCCCTGGCCCAGAGTCGAACCTGGGTTGCAGTGGTGAGAGCGCTGTAGCCTAACCACTAGTCCTCTAGAAAATCTCTAAAATTGTACTGTAAATCTGTACTATAAATCTGTTAATCTACATTGCTGTAAATGTGTAAATTTGCAAAGTAAATCTGTAAATGTACACTTCTGTAAATCTGTAAATTGACAATGTAAATCTGTAAATGTACACTGCTGTAAATCTGTAGGTCTGTACTGTAAATCTGTAAATGTACACTGCTGTAAATCTATAAATTTACAATGTAAATCTGTAAATGTACACTGCTGTAAATCTGTAGGTCTGTACTGTAAATCTGTAAATGTATACTGGTGTCAATCTGTAAATTTACAATGTAAATATGTAAATGTACACTGCTGTAAATCTGTAAGCCTGTACTGTAAATCTGTAAATGTACACTTCTGTAAATCTGTAAATTTGCAGTGTAAATCTGTAACTGTACTGTCACTATATGAATAATTTTGACCACCAGAGGTCGCCAAATTAGTCTCTATGTTGTTGACTTTGCCTAGCCTTGTAATTATCTTGCTCACCTGTAACTCATTGTCTCCCTGTCATGTGATCTATTAGCTTGTTACCTTCAGTGTATTTAGACCTTGTCTCATGTCCATGTCTTTGCTAAGTCCTTGTATTCTTTTGTGTTGCAAACTCTTTGCCTTTTGTTACGGTTTTGGATTGCCTGGTCTCCTGAATTCTCTGCCTGCTTCTGTGTTAACGATTTCTGGATTTTCCCTTTGGATTTGTTTGCCTTCATGTTTGACCGTGACAGAAAGACTTAGCCATAACAGACTTAGCAGAAGCATCTATGTCCTCTGGCAGAGTATCAGCCAAGGAGATTGAGTGTATCATGGCTGCCCTGAATAGCTTTGGCTCCACCATGGATTCACACTGCCAAGCCTTGTCTAGGACACACTAGCATGCCATGACCAAATCCTTTGACAGCTAGCTGAAACTGTGAGAAGTTTGGTGCCACCAGCTTCCCCCTCCGGTCTGCCTACTGCCCTGATGACGCCTGTCCCACAGGATCCCCTGGCTCCAGCGCAACTTCTAGGGGCTGAGCCCCACCTCTCAGCCCCCAAAGGTATGAAAATGCCAGGGCTTTTTAACTTCAACTGACATTTCAACTACAACCTTCTACTTATCCCTTTGATAGGTCCAAGATGGCCTACATTATCACGCTGACAACTGGCAAAGCCCTGTCCTGGGAAACAGCTATTTGGAAAAAGCAAGGTCCTGAGTGTGCCAACATCATGTGACAACATGCTGAAGATTTTCAACCAATCTTCCTCAGGTCAGGAAGCAGCCAAGCAACTGCTGCAGCTCCGTCAGGGCAGGAACAGTGTTGCGGATTATGCCATTTCCTTTCGCACCCTTGCAGCGGAGAGTGGCTTGAATGAGCCAGCACTCATTTCTGCATTTCTGAATGGTCTGTCCGAAGTATTGAAAGATGGCTTAGCTTCTCTGGACTGTCCTGATGACCTAGAGGTCCTAATCTCTCAGGCCGTATGCCTAGACAACCACCTTCGGGAACACTACAGAGATCGTTCTAGTCTCCAGAAGACATATGAGCTGGCAGGTTCGACTGGGATCCCATCTACACCTCTTCCTGAGATACCCGAACTGATGCAAGTTGGACGTGCTCGTCTATCACTGGCTGAAAGGGACCGTCGCAGACGAGAGAAGTGTTGTATCTACTGCGGCAAACCTGTTCACTTCAGTGCCTCTTGTCCGGAGTTGCTGGGAAAAGAGCTGTACCGTCCAGCAGAGGGAAGGCTGTAACAGGAGCTACTTTTACTCCCAAATTCCCCAGCGGGGGTGTCTACCTTCTCATCACCATTACTTGGGGAAAACAGGTATACTCTTGTCAAGCCTTGGTTGATTCTGGTGCAGCAGGCAACTTCATAGATGCCAGACTTACTGAACAACTCAAGTTTCCGAGAGTCGTTCTTGACACCCCGCTGTCTGTCACCACGTTGGATGGCCATCCTCTTGGTCCAGGCACTGTGATCTCCACCACTTCACCGATATGCCTTAAAGTGGAGAATCACCAGGAGGAAATATCCCTGCACCTTATTGATTCCCCTGACTTTCCTGTGGTCCTGGCGTTCCCTTGGCTAAACCACCATAATCCCCATATTAACTGGCTCACTGGCACTATCTTAGAATGGGGGCCCACTTGCCATGCTACGTGCCTTTTTGCTAGTCCTTCCCTTAAGTCCAAAGCCCCAGACCCCTCCGAGCTAACCCATGTTCCTGCTGAGTATCTGGACTTGAAGGAGGTCTTTAGTAAAAAAAGAGCACAGACCCTACGATTGTGCCGTAGAACTCTTACCTGGTACCAGCCCTCCTCGGGGATGGATCTTTTCACTTTCGCTCCCTGAACGTAAGGATGGATACTTATATAAGAGATGCCTTGGCTTCTGCGTTCATTCGGCCATCTACTTCTCCAGCAGGGGCTGGATTCTTCTTTGTCAGCAAGAAAGATGTACTGATTACAGGGGCCTTAATAAAATTACCATCCGTAATCGTTATCCTTTGCCACTGATGTCCACAGCATTTGACTTACTTCAGGGGGCCACCATTTTCACTAAATTAGACCTGCGAAATGCGTACCATCTAGTTAGAATCTGTGAAGGGGATGAATGGAAAACGGCCTTTAATACTCCGTCTGGCCATTATGAGTATCTAGTAATGCCGTTTGGATTGACCAATGCCCCAGTGGTATTCCAGGCTTTTATCAATGACACACTCAGAGACATGATAAACCAGTCCGTGTTCTTCTACCTGGATGACATTTTAATTTTCTCCCGGTCCCTACATGAGCATTACCACCATGTGCGCTAAGTTCTCCAGAGACTTCTCAAGAACCACCTGTATGTCAAGGCCAAGAAGACCCATCTGTTCGAGGATGGCCCACACCAAGTACTATAAAGGAGGTACAAAGGTTTCTTGGCTTTGCTAATTTTTATCGCAAATTCATCAGAGACTTTAGTTCAGTAACTGCCCCTATATCTGCCCTGACTAAGAAAAGTACCTGCCATTTTTTGTGGGCACGAGAGGCTGACAAGGCATTTAAGAATCTCAAGCATGTACACTGGTGTAAATGTATAAATTTGCAATGTAAATCTGTAAATGTATACTGGTGTAAATCTATAAATATGCACTGTAAATGTGTAAATCTGTGCTGTAAATGTGTTTACCTGCCGTGTAAATCTGCAAAACTACAGCCTGCACTGTACATATAATACTGCACACCTGCACTGTAAATCTCTACACCTACACTGCAGTATATCTACACTGTAAATCCGCCTGTAAATACGTACACCTCACTGTAAATCTGCTTCTCTGTGAGAGTTGTATACTTGTAAAATTACATTCTACATACTTTCATTTATATAAATTCACATTTTATGTACATGCTGCTGAGAAATTGAGTTTCAGCGAAGCCCCCGTTTAACACAATGTATCACAGTCTGTTTAACCTTCAACTTTAGAAGTAAACATGTCTGTTAATTATTAGACATATCACTTAACTGAACCCAAATCCAAACTGCATTTTATACACCTCAGACAGGAGAAAAACAGGAGAAAAAAATTATCACTTGCTTTGTGCATAATAAATATAATATAATATAAATATAATCCTCATCGCTTTCTCTCACTTCTCTCTTAATCTCTGCTCTCCGTTTCTCTCACTCTTTTGCTTTAGCTGGTTTTCATTAACCCAGATTTATTGTACTGCTTTGGGAATATGCATGCATTAACTCTCTCTCTCTCTCTCTCTCTCTCTCTCACACACACACACACCCACACACACACACACACACACAAATACACACATTGACCAACACAAAGGCACTTAGTCCCCGGGTCATAATGTTTTACTGTGTGACCATGTAAAATGATGCCCTTGAGAAGCAGTGATGGCTCTGAAAGAACAACAGAGAGAGACAGAGAGAGAGACAGAGAGAGAGGGAGAGAGAGAGAAAGGAGGGGGGTATAGATGAACTTGGACAATATCCCTCTCTCCCTCTGGTACATAGTGAAGCTGTCATAAAATAAGTGTGGCACAATTACACTATTTAACACACACACACACACACACACACACACACACAAAATGTCTTGTCCCAGAGCTGTGACTCATTCAGCTCTCCGTCCGTAATCACCTTCTCACTATACTTGCCTCACATTTACATTTTAATCACTCACACACACACACACACACTCTCTCACACACACACACACACACACACGCGCACACATAAACCCCGCCTACTTTCACAGAGTTGTGGCAGGAAACAGACAGAGTACTTTCTCATAGTACAGATAGTTTTAGATTTAGATTAGAATCTGTAACGTGCCACTAAAATGCTGCGTTCACTGACAGACACGAGCCGGACACGCACTGCTCATTACGGAGCCTTCAGCACCGGTTCTGGTTCTGTCGTGTAGACTGGATGGAACCATTTTTCAAAATCTCGAGTTAGTCACAGACTAAAGCTTCCTGTCATACACTGAGAACTCTTTACAACACTAAACGCTGATCCTCTCAGACGTGATAAGTGTAATAAGAGTGATTATATAACTGGAGCTGAAGCTGTGAGTCGACATCACACACTGAGTGAATATGTTACTAAAGAAAAAAATCTCCTGTGGGAACACACACACACACACACACACACACACACACACACACACACACACACAGACAGACACACACACACAGCAGGTACAATAGTAATGGCATGTAATCATGGCAGAGGCATCATTTCATCTCTCACATGGACACAGCTGTGGAGAAACCACACACACTGCACAGGCGGAGAACGAGTTCCTCCATAAACACAGCAATTATCCACATCTACTTCCTCTCTCTTTCCGTGTGTGTGTGTGTGTGTGTGTGTGTGTGTGTGTGTGTACTGTCATTCTGTAATTCCTCCATTTGATCTGAGCCATTCAGCTCATTCATCCTGAACCATCAGCTACAAACACTGTTGAAAAACGTCCTTCAAATAGACAAAAAGTCCTCTGAAACATCCAAACACACAAAGCGTGATCTAGAACATCCAAACATATACAAAAGAGATCTAGAACATCCAAACATATACAAAAGAGATCTAGAACATCCAAACATATACAAAAGTGATCTAGAACATCCAAACACACACAAAAGAGATCTAGAACATCCAAACATATACAAAAGAGATCTAGAACATCCAAACACACACAAAAGAGCTCTAGAACATCCAAACATATACAAAAGAGATCTAGAACATCC
This sequence comes from Pangasius djambal, assembly GCA_022985145.1. Classification (NCBI taxonomy): domain Eukaryota; kingdom Metazoa; phylum Chordata; class Actinopteri; order Siluriformes; family Pangasiidae; genus Pangasius; species Pangasius djambal. The sequence goes on from CM040992.1 coordinate 2,051,167, forward strand.
AAACACACACAAAAGAGATCTAGAACATCCAAACATATACAAAAGAGATCTAGAACATCCAAACACACACAAAAGAGCTCTAGAACATCCAAACATATACAAAAGTGATCTAGAACATCCAAACATATACAAAAGTGATCTAGAACATCCAAACACATACAAAAGAGATCTAGAACATCCAAACATATACAAAAGAGATCTAGAACATCCAAACACATACAAAAGAGATCTAGAACATTTCAACACACAAAGCGTGATCTAGAACATCCAAACACATACAAAAGAGATCTAGAACATTTCAACACACAAAGCGTGATCTAGAACATCCAAACACATACAAAAGAGATCTAGAACATCCAAACACATACAAAAGAGATCTAGAACATTTCAACACACAAAGCGTGATCTACAACATCCCAATACACAAGGCGTGATCTAGAACATCCCAACACATACAAAGTGTCATCTAGAACATTCCAACACCAAACCATGATCTAGAACATCCAAAAAATATAAGGCGTGATCTTGAACACCCCAACACACAGTGGGTGATCTAGAACATCCAAACAAAGTTCTTAAATGTCCAAACCCATTAAAAGTGATCTAGATCATACAAACACACAAAATGTTCTAGTATGCAGAAAGATATTTTAGAACATTCCTCCACATAAAATCTTCTACAACATCCAAACACATAATGTTCCAGTATTTCCAAATACACAAAAATATTCTAAGAAAATATTCTAGTGCACAAATGTACCGTAGAACAAACACACAACAGTGGTCTAGAACATCTAAATACACAAGAATCTTCTAGAACACCCAAAAGCATGAAACATTCTAGAACTTCTAGAACACACATTTTTTAGAAAATGGAAATGCACAAAAATGTTCTAGAACATTCAAACACAAAATGTTTAAAACATTTAAACAAATATCTTAGAACTTAGAACAAATAATTAATTATTAATGATTATAGTGTTAATGATTCCTGATGGGACGAAGTGAAACTTTCTGTAAGTGGAACTCTAGATCTAAGGGTTATAAAGTGTTATAAGGGCTCAGGTGGAGGTTAAAGGTTAAAGATGGCCGCTGTCAGGTGGAGGTTAAAGGTTAAAGATGGCC
>CM040992.1:2111741-2130017 GCA_022985145.1 Pangasius djambal
CCAATCAGACCTCAGTACCCATCCCCAATGCCGCTGTAACCAATCAGACCTCAGTACCCGCCCCCAATGCCGCTGTAACCAATCAGACCTCAGTACCCGCCCCCAATGCCGCCGTAACCAATCACACCTCAGTACCCATCCCCAATGCCGCCGTAACCAATCAGACCTCAGTACCCATCCCCAATGCCGCTGTAACCAATCACACCTCAGTACCCATCCCCAATGCCGCTGTAACCAATCAGACCTCAGTGCCCATCCCCAATGCCACTGTAGCCAATCACACCTCAGTACCCATCCCCAATGCCACTGTAGCCAATCACACCTCAGTACCCGCCCCCAATGCCACTGTAACCAATCAGACATTAATACCCATCCTCAATGCCAGGAGGGTGTAACCATCAGACTACAGTTTTGGCCCAAAGCACCAATGTAACCAGCAATAATTTAGTTCCCGCCCCTAAGCTAAGCTTAGTAGTCAAACAGGTCACAGTTCCCGTCCCCAAACTATCAGTTCACAAGTCATCCCCAAAGCCACTGTAACCAATCAGTTTGCACTTCCTGTCCACAATACACTGTCCCATATACCACTGTAACCAATCAGATCTCAGTTCCTGCCCCCAGGAGCACCAATAATAATCGGGTCACAGTTACTGCCCAAAGCATCACTGTAACCAAATGGACTTTAGTTTCTGCTTGTAAGCTACTGTTAGCAGTCAAACAGTTTACAGTTTCCGCCCCAACCAAACAGTTCATAGTTCTTCCCAAAAAGTGACTGTAACCAACCTCACTTCCTGTCGTCACTGCCATCGCTATCAATCAGACCACACTTCCTGTCGTCACCGCCATCACTATCAATCAGACCACACTTTCTGTCCTCACTGCCATGTTACCAATCAGATAGTAGCTCTCATCCCCAAAGCCACTGTAATCAATCAGATTCAGTTCCCATTCTCAGTGCCACTGTAACCAATCAAAGCACAGTTCCTGTCCCCAATGCCACTGTTATCAATCAAGCTGGCAAAAATATTAGAACAAATCTTAAAAGGTCCAAGGGGAACCTAGATAAGGGAATAAGGCAGCTTCAGTGTAGATTTCAAAAGGCATCACTCCATTGTTATTTAATTTAAAACCATGACATTTGATTGTGTTCAGATTTGATTGTGTTTTTCTCCTCAGACTCTTCCATCTGTACTCAGTATTTGATAAAAGTGTTATTTTGCTCTGCAGAGGGCACTTATAAGCAGAACTGGAACAAAGCCAGAGTCCATGTTGTGGAAAACCATTTATAGCAGCATGAGGTTTATGAGGGAAGCACTTACCTCCAGCCATGCAACAACAGTAGGACCATCCCACTGCGCGAAAGGCAATCCTTTCCTCCTCGCCTCCTCCAGCAACTCATGCCTGGAGAGAAGAGACAAACAGACAAATGGGGGAGGGAGGGAGAGAAGGAGAAAGTAGGCGAAAGAGTGAGAAGACTTCATCTGCACTCAAATGGACAAATAAAGAGATTATTTATCTCTGTTATCATTAGCAACCAGCCCTTCCCTGCTTTCATGTCCTCTGATAAGAACAAACACACATTTCTTCTGAGCCTTGAAATGTCTCTTTATTTCTAAATGCCTCTCGCTCTTTTCCAAGGCATGATAACCTCCCACTGCTTTTATGCTGCTGTTTCTCGGAATATATATTAATCACGAGAGAAGGAAGAAAACACTGCTATCTCCACCGTCCAGAACTTTTCCTAAACCCATGATATGTTTCTAATGAGGTGGATGTTGCTACACAATCTGTAGTACAATCTCTCCTGGAACTTTACTGCACTTTCTCCCTGTTCTATGTTAATTGGACGGAGCTAACCTTGGGTACAGTTTACATAAGCACACCCTCATCAGTCACAAGGCTGTCACACATCTTACTATGCAAATATTTATTAAAACTGTGTTCATGCCCGAAAGTTCTTCTCAAATATGAGAAACCCCACAAGTGCAAACTTTAAACAACACTTAAAGTTGATTGGCTGATGGTGGCCATGTTTTATATATACCTTTCGCATATTATGATCGTTTTGTTGAGGAGATACAGTATTCTGATATTGACAATTATGTCCAAAATATCCAAAGATATTGAAACTTAATCTGGGCAGTTAATAAAGGTTGGATGAATCTGCTTAGAGTTAAGTGCTTTTAACAATGGACATCGTCACAAAGCAGCTTTACAGAAATAAATACATTCCAGATATAAATTTTAAATACGTGAATTTATCCCTAATGAGGAAGCCAGAGGTTGGTGAGGAAAAACTCCCTGAGATGATATGAGTAAGAAACCTTGAGAGGAACCAGGCTCAAAAGCGAACCCGTCCTCATCTGGGTGACGCCGGATAGTGCGATTATAAATCATTCCCTTCTATAACTGTGTACTACATGGACAAATAGTGCAGTTGTGCAACCAGTAAATTCATCACAGTTTTCACATGAAAGGTCTGCACAATTTATTTTTTTTCAAAATAAACAAAGCCCAGGAATGTTAAGTGAGATAATACCACCATACTAACATCCTGATATCAGACTCCATTTCAGGTTGTGCTGAATTTCAGTTCCGCCTCTCTTGTTATTTCCTGATGTCAGCAAGCTTCGTTGAGCTTTATCACCAGATTACATTTTTTAAATGTATTTTTTTTATATATATATTTTATAAAAAGCCACTGTGAGAATCTCAGATGAAAGTTTTGAGCTCAGCTCCTGTCTCTGGAGTCTCCACTTGCTGACACCATGGCAATAAAATTAGCTAGAAAAATGCCCTGTAATTATTGAATAAACCATTATGCTCCATTATCACCTTCATAAAACCTCTGCACCCTTAAAATTGGATTATCCAACCTAAGAGTTAGTGAAATGATAATCATTGGGCAAATTTGGAAAGAGGAAGCTGGCTGGAAAATCTGCAGGCACTTTGCTAACAAACAAACAGCAGGCAGAGTTAAAGTACTTTACAGGGATAGTTTGGGGGGAAAAAATACAAATGTGTGGGTAACAACACATGAAAACTGACAGAACACTTAGCTAGGTAGTTAACATTACAGTGTTAATTATTAGCACCACGAAACTATATGATTTTATACCTTGCTAGTGAGGTTAGCATGTTAGCTAGCCATCGTTCATGTCTAAAAATGCCATAAAATCTCTAAATGCTAAAACCCCTGAAATCTGAATGACCAAAAATGAACAAAAAGAGAAGCACTTTTAGACTTTTTAGACTTTACATACAGGAATTTTGATCATTGTTCATCAAGCTAATAAACATTGTAATTATGCTGTTTTGTGTCCTGCTAACCATTTGTTAGCAATCTGGCATCTTTGACTGTTAGTAAACTCTAAAATGCTAAACTCCAGTAAACACCGCAGCTAAAATCTGATTATGTGACCAAAGAATTAGCAAAATGAGAAAATTTGAGAAAATGAGAAAGGGAAACAGTCAAGGCAACCTGCAGGCACTTGGCTAACAAACAACAGGCATTAAGATACAGTCATTTAAAGAGGTTGGGCAAAAATGCTAAAAGAAATGGAAGCTAGCAAGGCATGAAAAGAAGCAATTAAGACAACCATGCTAACTGCTAGGATCTACACAGAAATCTGAGTTTATATTAATGTCTTATGATGATAGGTAGTATAGTAACTACAGGGTTTGTTGCCTTGCTAGCATCCCCTGAGCTAAACTGTTAGCTCGCTTAACATTTTTGTCCAACTGTCCCACTAATTGGAACATTAGAGAGCACTGACAGAAAGTCAACACTGAATGGACAGTGATTAAGAGGATGTGCTGGATGTTTCTTCCTCGGAAGATGAAGTAGTAATGCAAAAATTGTTTGCAGTGCAAAGTAAGGACACTTGAATACATCATAGGGTAAACAGAAAAAGAGAGAGAGAGAGAGAGAGAGAGAGAGAGAGAGAGAGAGAGAGAGAGGTCTCGGTGGGTCCAGACCAAGTGTCTACGTTTGTAGACCAATGGACAGTCTGCACTGCTGTTTCTACAGCTGAGGCCCCATCTGTACCTGCTCCGTGCTACGTGGTCCAGCTGATCCGGGGTATGTTGGTGACATGTGCAGCCCTACCCACAAACCCACACCTCTTCTAACTTCTCTCTCTCTTTTCTTCACTCTTATCCCCAGGGTTCCACAACTAATCTCATGAGGGTTGGAGCAGGGCCTGTACAGGTCTGTTGAGAATGTGGGAAATGGGGGAGATTCTGGAAGGAATGTCTGCAGACCAGGGTCTCTGGATGTCCAAGCTCCAGAGCAGACACACTGAGTTCCGCTTAGTATCCGGGGGGTAAATTATTATTATTATTATTCAGAAAGAATTGGGGAAAATAATGGAATTAACTAGAGATGGCCCGCTTATACTTGTACCTAAGTCTGATGGGATAGAGCGATTCTGCGTGGACTTTTGCAAGGTGACTTTCGCCAATACCAATAAAATTGCTCTCAGCTGTACCAATAAATTACCCTGCCATGTTCTCTGTGAAGTGCATGACCAAAATCTGCTAAACTGTTGTGATGATTTCAGATGATCAAGTTTTTGCGATCAGCTGAACAAAACCTTAATTAATCACTTTGACCACTGACATTTAAAAAATATATCATAAATCATAAGTCATTTGGCTAATAAGGCCCCTTTAAAGTTGTATTCAAGAGAGATGGTGCCGTGACCCGGTCCTTATCTTTACATGTCTGATATGAAATGTTCAGTTTGAGTGTGTCATGTAATGAGTGTTTTGTTTCCTCCGAACAAGCTGATACTGGAGGGAGGGAGAGAGCGAGTTATGACAAATAACATACACACAAAGAATAAGAAATGTAACGCAATCCGAAGAGCTGACGATCCATAACCAGAGATGGCACCTGGTTATTGCAATCCAGCACACGATGCACACTGATACACACATCAGGAGGAAGGCCTCAGCATGGCAGGCTGTTTAGTTTTAAACACACACACACACACACACACACACACACACACAACCACACAAACTCAGTGTTTCCAGGCAGAGATGCATCTTCTACAGTACTGCAGAAGGGAAGAGTCACATGTACATTCGTGTGAGAGAAAAGGCGGTAGGGCGTAGGGGGGAAGTGTAGACGGCAGATGGACAGAGAACAGGTCTGAGCCCTCGCAGATAAACACACACATCACACAAGCACGAGACAGACTGGAAGAATGCAGCAAAGTCTCAGCAACGCAAAACCAAACTTACCCGCTGATGAGGAGACGAGAAATAGAGAGAGAGAGAGAGAGAGAGAGAGAGAGAAATAAAGAGAGAGTGATGGAAGACAAAATTAAAAGTTTGTTACTGAGCATACTGTATGTACAACACTATGTTTGAATCCTGTTTATTTTAGGTATCTTTATATGTTTATATTTAATGTCCATAACCCAGGGCATCATGCCCATTCTAATACATGACCCCTCAATTGTTTCTAGGCTCTGTGATATTTCACTGTAAATTATTTACAATAAATCAGTATTTTACAATTATTTTATAGTGTCCAAAGCGCAGCTATAAACATTATTAGAATAAACAGGGTAAAAAAAAAAAACCTGGCTAAAAACAAGAACTAAAATTAAAACTAGAAAAGTAGCTAAAAGATGAAAATTACAGTAAACAGGCTAACACATAAACTAGCATTAAAGTAATTATAAAGTATATGTAGGAAATAGGTAAGCCACAAACATATTAAAAACTGTAAATAGACTACAAAATGAGCTAGAATTATAGGAAGCAAGAGCAAGAAATATAAACAAATTAGCATTATTATAAACAGGCTAAAACCCAAGCTAAGGCTGTAGTGAATTAGCTAAAACACAAATTAGAAATATAGTAAACCAAAACCATGTCTATATTTGTTAAACTGACCAAACTACTACATAAAATTAGCATTAAATTAAACAGGCTAAAACACAAGCTAGCACCAAAACAAACATGCTAAAAACACAAGCAGTAAACTGGCTAACTCATTATCCCTCATTACAGTATCCACAGTAACCCATTACTTCACCTTAAACATGTTAAACACAAAAAAGCATTAGAGTAAACAGGCTAATCATAGACTAGCATTAGAGTAAACAGGCTAATCATAGACTAGCATTAGAGTAAACAGGCTAATCAAAGACTAGCATTAGAGTAAACAGGCTAATCATAGACTAGCATTAGAGTAAACAGGCTAATCATAGACTAGCAGTTGATTTTTACTGACTAAACTAGCAAAGTTCATTTGATTAGAAACTAAGTAAAATCATCTTGGCTCTAATTCCTTGTTGAAAATCTGTTGTAGAATTAGCATAAAACCAGTATGTGAGTTAATAATGGGTGCATGATGCCCCGTTCATAACACCTCGTCTGTGTTCATACAGCATGCAAAATGAATGTGTGCAGTAATAAACAGAACAGTCATCCAACGAAAACATCATGATGGGGAAAAAAAAGCAGAAAATGAAAGTCAGGTCATTAGCATGGACACAGCGGACACACCGCTAACATGCAGGAGCAATGCACAGAGCAGCGAGCACTCGGTTCTCCTGCTGTGGACAGAACAACATACTGTAGATGTTATTACAATCTAACACGCTTGTATCGTGTTTCTAGGCTAACTCACAACCTAAAGAGCTAATTCATTGCCGTGTTGCTATAACACAACTTTGCTGTGTGTCAGTTCTCATTTTTGTGCAGTATTTAATACTGAGACTGGTCTGTAGTCCCCCTAGACCATCGTTCCTGCAGTTCCCTAATTGTCCACTAGGCTCCACTGCCCCTAGTGGTGCACCAAACCCTCCACTGTTCCCTAGAGCCCAGCATGACGTTTGATTTCAGGGTTCCCCTAGTTCCTGGTATTCTCCTGTTTCTCATGTCCACAGTTTCCTTAGTTTGGGAATTTGGTGGAATATTTCACAGGTGAGTGGATCACGTGCATCCTGGGTGATCGGATCACAAGTGTACCACTAATTCCCAGTATCTCCCTAGATCCCAGTGTCCTCCTAGGTTTGGTATCCTTCTAGTTTGCACTGTCCCAACTAGTTCACACTGTCCTTAGTTTCCAGTGCCTCCTTAGTTCCCAATGTATTCTCTGTTCCAGCATTTCTTACCTTCCCTCACATTCCCAATATCCCCTCGTTTCCTCTCTCCCCTGAGTTTTCAGATGTTCTACTAGTTCCTATTTGTACTGTTTCTCAAGTTTTTAATCGTTGTGGTCTCTTAATGACTAATCCGTGTAATAACTCGACAGAGTTAAAACACTCACTTCTTCTTTATGCGGCGGTCTTTCTCGGCCTGAGTGCCCAGTTTCCCCACAGCCATTTCCTGAGCAAGCAACTCCACATCTGAAATACCTAATGTAATAAGATAAAGATGTGTGATTGGCTGTCAAAGACAAAATATTCAACACAGCAGGAAATCTGTGTGTTTGTGTGTGTGTGTGTGTGTGTGTGTGTGTATATATGTGTGTGTGTGTGGTGTACCTGGTCCTGGTCCCATCATCTCTTTTCCCATGTGTCCCAGTCGTCCTTTCTCTTTTTTGCCAAACAAGCGGCCGATGGACGATTTGATGCCTTTCTTCTTCGGTTGTTTATGGAGCGAGTCCTGGCTGCTGGCTACACTGCTCAGAGCCGCATCAGCCTCTAACGCTGCGGCCAGACTACACAAACACACACAAACACACACATTACTCTTACAAGCACTGAGATTTTTGTCATCATCATCATCATCATCATCTTCATGCCCACTCTTATTCTGTCTCCATCGCGTCCCTTAGTTCAGGAGCTCCCAAACTAGGGGTCGTGACCCCATGTGCAGCTGAGAGAAACTCACATCTCCTTTTGTTTCATTCAGTTATTTTACAAGTTAATATTAGAAATATCAAGGACAGATTTTGGGTGCTAATATTTTGAAATGTTACCGGGAGCCACGTTCGGGCAAGCCGTGTTTAAATTAATTATACATCCTGACACACTGCACTAGATAGAATAAAAAATAAATGGACGGATTTCCCCATCTATCTACCTCCACTGAATAAACTCATGTTGTGTCACAAATCGCATACTTATTCACTATTCCAGACCATTACTTAGTAGCTTACTAACACTAACCAGTTTCCTATTAGAGTTTACATTTTGAAAATCTCCCATGTTGCCATGTTCAAACCTACCGAAAGGTCTGTTTTGTGCACCAGTCTTCTGGATTTTCTAGATTAGTAAATAGTTTTGAATGTAAGGTCAGTGTTCAGTCCGAGACAGAGCTCACGAGTGTGTTTAACACTGCTGAGCATGAAATCACAAAACATTTTACATTAACGTGGAAACCTGGCAACAGGGATGTTTTGGCTCTAACGTGGCGTCTAGCGTATGCCGCTTGGATTCGGATGTGCGTAAGGGACACAGCACACGCACACAGAATCATATGTTAACTGTAAACCAGGGTCCTTCATATCGTGTCGTATCACACCACTCTGGCATGGATTATCTTCCTGCAATAACACAACACGTCCCACTAGACTGGTAAGTCAGTGCAAAGAATATTCCTTTGGTTCTTAGTCACTTACTTCACACATAAGTACGTTACTGACATAAATTCAAAACAAAATCTAAATGTTTTAGGTTCTGATCCTAGTTCTCTTAGTTCCTTTAGCTCATATTTTCCAGCTCTGTTTCTCTTAGTTCCTAGTTTGTGGTTTTCTTAGTTCCTAGTCCCCTTAGTTCTGAATTCCCTGTTTTCTTAGTTCCTGGTTCTCAGTTCCTTGTTCCTTCAGTTTCTTTTAGTTTTTTACTACCTCTGGGTTCTAGTCATTTTAGTTACTAGTTCCCAATTTCCTTATATCACAGTTCTCTTAGTTCCTACTTCTCTTAGTTGCTAGTCCCCTTAGTTCCTAGTTCCTGTGGTTTATAGTACCAAATTGATTATTTCCTTATTTACTCTTTCACAGTTTCCTTTGTTCCTAGTTCCATTAGTTTCCTGGTCCTTTTAGTTTATAGTTCCCAGTCATCTTAGTTCCTGGTTCCCAAATCCAGGTTCACTTAGTTCCTAGTTCCCTTAGCTTCTAGTTCCTTTACTTCTTGGACCCCTTAATTTATAGTTCCCATTTCCTTAGTTACTAGTTCTCTTAGTTGCTAGTTTCTTTAAATCTTAGTTTTATAAGTTTCCTTGTCCCCTTAATTTATTCCCTTTGTCCCTAGTTCCCTTAGCACCTAGTTCCCTCGTTCTCTGTTCCCTTAGTCCACACTTCCCTTAGTTTCATTGTTCCCTTACCTTCTAGTTCTCAATTAAGTCACAGTTCTCTTAGTTTCTAGTTCCTTTAGTACCAAGTACCCTTGGACTCTAGTATCCAATTCTCTTAGTTCATATTTTCCAGTTCCCTTAGTTTATAATTCCTAATATTTGATCTGGTTTTAACATTTTAACCATTATTATGAAACTTTACTATAGTTGTGCTATATACAACATTTCTTGTGGAAGTGTGTGTGTGTGTGTGTGTGTGTGTGTGTGTGTGTGTGTGTGTGTGTGTGAAAGACACACACCGTGCGTCGTTGTGAGAGGAAGCAGGCAGTGTGTGTGTCATGCGGACTTGACGAGGCGTTGGAGGAGGAGACGTCTCACACTTTATGGTGGCTTTGTCCTCTCGGCCGTCCTCATCCACGGCTGCGATCTGGTACACACACACACACACACACACACACACACACACACACACAATGTTCACAGTTCTCACCATAAATACTCAGCACATCATGGCAGATAGAAGAGGAGAAAGGGCATAGTGGGAAATAGAGGAAAGAAAAGCACCACCTTCCTTCTTGACACACACACACACACATATAGATCTCTCTCATACACACACACACACACACAGACTATAAATACACAGTAGATTAGAGCAGAGCAGGTGGTGCATGCTGGGAAATAAAGCAGTACCTTTCTCCGGTGTTTTCTCAGGTCACTGGGCTGGAACACAGACAGAACAGACATAAGAACTAATCTCACATTATATCACATAATCTTTACCAACATGTCAAACCAGACGGGAGATACACATATATATTAACTGGAGTTATTCCTACTGCTCATTTTATACAAGGGAAAATACGGCGTAATCTTTCCAGACACGTGTACGCGCAGCCCATAAAAACGGCTGACAGGATGAATTGAGACGTGACTAAAGTCCCAGAGACACTCCGGTAATAATTACATTACGCCACCTCTACATGTAAAACTAATCCCGTCTAAACAGGGCTTCAGTATTAGTTTTTCTCCTCTCGGGCCTTATCATTTTTGTAGATTACCGGTGTGCCGTGTGGCGGTGAGTGCTTTCCCTTCTATGTCCCTTTAATAGCTGTGTCATTTAAATGGAAAGCTCCGATTGGCTGTGAAATGATGACATGACAATGACATCAGGAAGCCGAAATAATAAGACAAAGGAGAGGAAGAAAAATGGGGAAGGAAGAAGAAGAAAAATAAGGTAAAGAGGTATGATAAAGAAGAGACAGAAAGGCAAAGAACTAATAAGACGAAGAAGCAGAAATAGCAGAGGATAAAGATGTAAAAAGAAGAGGAGAAGAAAAAAAGACAAATAAGAGGAAGGACATGAGGAAGCAGTCTGATTTCTCTCTCTCTCTCTCTCTGTGTGTGTGTGTGTGTGTGTGTACCAGTGTCATGACCCCCATGCGCTCCATGTCCCGGGCGGGGCTGCGGGGTGTGTGTTTGGGGGACGAGTGCCCGCTGGGTGGTGATGATGATGTGAGCGATGACGCCGTAGCCGAGGCGGTGATGAGCGAACGCGCCAGATTCAATCCCTCTAAACTCACACTGGCTACACGGTGTTCGATCTCCTCCGCCCGCTGCTCCGTACACTCCTTCTCCTCCTGAATCAGCCTGGACACACACACACACACACACACACAGAGCACTTTTGACTTGCTTGATGATTTTGCTAGCTAGCTAAATCTTATCGTATTTTATTCTACTAACTTATCGGAGGGAAATGTTTATATTCCTGATAGTTCATAATGGCTATATGCTATCTATCTAAATCATAATTTTAGCCATACAGAATCTTTAATTAGTAATCTTCCAACACATCTGGGGTAAATGTCGATGCTCCTGACAGTTCTGTCTCATTTCTGGTGTAACTTTGTCTGTTAGCTTTGTCATGCTAAGCTATGCTAAACTAGATCAATTCCCTCAGGATCTAGCTATCTTAGGCACCGGTTCTGTATTTCCCAGTTGCTTAGCAACAGTATTCCCACCAATTTAACCACTTGGACGTACTGTATGTTCAAACTCAGGTGGTTCCTGGCGTGATGTGATTTTGGAAGGAACACAGACTTCTGGCATTTTCTAGAAAGTATTTTTTTTAAATCACATGGTGCAGTTTAAAGCCGTTTAAACTGATAATGCAGAAAATAGATAAATAAATAAATAAACCCTATTTAATTGCCATTAACTGTTTCAAACATAACTATAATAACTTTTAAAGACAGGATTCTGTAAACGTTTTCAATCCAGTGACACAGAACAGCCAATCAGATTGCATCCTTCGACTTTCTGAAGCTTGTAGTTAATGTAGGGGAAAAAATATTTGTTGTCCGAATGTGGAAAGGCTGCTTAATAATTACTACGTCCTCCGTTTTTTTTCCTGAAAAATATTTACAGCCCCGCCCTCTTTTTTTTCTACTGTCACGCCTCAACGTGTAAAGCAAAATGAACTGCTACTAGTAATGAACTCCGTTTTTGCGATCTTGTGTCGTTTCAAATTCAAGTGAACTATTTTTTTTTCACCAGGCAAATTTTTATTTAAAGGAAATTCACTCATGCTAGCAGTTAATTCCTGAACCTTGGAAATGTAAGGAAAGCAAGGCTATGTTCTTTTGTTTTGTTTAAAATAATAAACTAAAATAATTAAGCAAGTTTTGTCCAAGATTCGGAATTTTACCAATAGCGTAAGGAAAGTTAAAAAAAAAAAAAAAAATCAGCTCACTTTGAAAACATGAAAGAAAGAAAAAAACGAACTGCTAACTTTTAAACAGCGTTTACATCTTTTGCCTCGACAATACGAAAGACCTAGCTAGCTCATGTTAGCTATTCACTGAACCGTTACAAAATCACATCACTCCGGGAACTCCCACATCCGCTGCTTAACACCTGAGGTAAACTGCTCTACATGTCATCATCCGTACATCTCTAAGCCAATCAGAACACATTGTACAGTGAAGAATGGCGGCGTGTTGGCTGATGTCTGACCGTATCTCTTTGTTGATGGCGTCGAGTTGTTCCTGCAGCATCATGGCGAGGGTCTGAGCGTCTGAATGTCCGCTGGGCGAGAGCAAATCCATCGAGCTGAACAAAGTCTCCCGATCGTCGTCGTCGATGTCTGACATCTCGGTATCGCTCTCGAACGGGTGCGAGCCCAACACGCCGAGCTGCTGAGAGCGCCACTCGTGTTCGCCCAGAGACTTCGCCTAAAGCGGCGTGGAGACGTTTATCATACCGTATTTAAACCTTACATTTACACTCAGGCACTGTTCTATGAGTGCACCAATATATACACACCTAACATAAAGTATAGTCGAAAAAATCTAATAGCTCAGACGCTGACCTTCCTCAACATGGAGGAACGCTTGGAAATTGTGTTAGCGATCAGTGCTAAGTGTAATTACAGTTAAATTAAGTTTCATTGTTTGGCATATTTTCTTTGAAATTCATCAACACATCAGATGACAGATAATTCTGTCACTCACACACACACACACACACATTGGCACTGTTGACTTTCTATTTTCTTTGCTAGCTACATGCTAGATAGCTGAATCACAATTTTAGCCACCTGAGGTAAATGTTCATATTCCCAGTAATGCTTTTTTTTACACTGTGTAAAAGAATTAGCTGGATGCTAGTTATATGAATCATAATTTTAGACATACAGAGTCTTTTCTTAGTACTTTACCAACACATCTGAGGTAAATATTGATATTTCCTATAGCGCTGTATCATATCCACTGTCACTATATATATATATCACTGTCTTTATATTGTCTGTGTAAAGGAATTAGCTGCATGCTAGCTACAGGAATTATAATTTTAGACATACAATATGTTTTCTTAGCAATTTACAACACATCTGTGGTAAATATTCCAATATTCCTTATTGCTCTGTGTTATTTATGCACTGTCAGTATAAAAGCTCTAACGGCTAGCTAACTTCCCTCAGTCCTTAGCTAGCTTATGCACAGTGTCTGTATCTACCAGTTGCTTAGCAACAGTATTCCCACAATGTAAACCACTTTAACCCTCGTCCCATGTGAAAAGAAGCACAACTTCTCACGTATGATTTGTTCAACACCCAAATGTTATCTATTCAGTGGTGATAGACAGGATTAGAGGGGTGCCAATACTTTTACTGTGTTTATCCAGAACGTCAGCTCAGCTACAGACAGTATTTATATGGCTAGAAAGTGACCTATATGGTAGATGAACCAAGATAAAATGTCCTGTGTGTGTGTGTGTGTGTGTGTGTGTGTGTGTGTGTGTGTGTACCTTCTGTTCGTCTCGGCGTAGCCCTATGCGTCCTCTTCTTGTTCGGTGCATCACTTTAGTGGAGCGATAATCAGATTGAGACTCAGCGAGAGAACCGAGAGAGTAACGCAGATCTGAGGAGGCGTCCAGATGAGACCTGACACACACACACACACACACACACACACAAACAACAAACACACACACAGCAAACACACACACACACAGGGTTTAAACATTCCACCTTGTTTGTTATATTCTGACATCAGGACTCTTCGTATGTCTCACCGTGACAGTGTTGGCTCCGCCCTCATTCTGAACTGATCGAGTTCAGCTCTCATTTTGTCCATCTCCTCTGCCAACTGGGACTGCACACACACACACACACACACACACACACGCACACACACGCACACAAAACAAACAAATTGATTTATATCGATACTCATAAATCTACAAAATGTCAATATCATCCAGCTAACATATATCGGTCAGGTCCTAATCAAATAACGTAAGCTATTCTTTCTTAGCTATGAGCTACAAAATAATATAAAATAAAATAAAATAAAATAAAATAAAATAATGGTTATAAAGTATATTTAGCTATTAGCTGACACCTACATAGTTATCATCACCATATTTCATTTTCCGTAATCATGAATTCTGTCTAAACGTCAAAACAAGTATTACTGCAAACACGGCTGTAGGGGACGGCTAAAGGGGAAATAAAAATATAATTTTTATATTTTAATTATTACATGTTAAATTAAATGCAAATTAAGTAAATATATATGTATTGCTTTTAGACAATCAGTGTGTTAGCATCTTTAAAAGATTTGCTGATTTTCTCGCTTTTCACTTTAATATACTAGAATTTATCATTTTCTAGAATTAATAAAAGTTCAGTCTGTAGTATTTCAGATTTACTGTATACAATATATTTTGGAAAATGTCAAAACTTTCTACCGGAACGTTAATAATAAAGTACATGTTATAAAGGACAGTAGTATTAGAAACATTAGAATAAATTCTGTAAATAAATAAATACACAGGGATAAAACCAGACATCTGAAGTCATTTCACTATTAAATGTTTTTTGGATTAAACTCAAAAAGAGGAACATGCTGTATTTTCAGGACTATAATTCTCTCTAAAGTGTGAATTTCTGTTCACTTAGAGAAACAGTGTTGGGTTTTTTCGTAAATGACACAATAACATAGCAAGCTGAAAAGTTTTTACGCAGCAGTGTTTAACGCAGAAATCTTTCATGATAACATTTCACCTGACTTGACATACAGTTCATTTGTATTCAGATATTAAACATTACCTTTTCGTGGATGGAGTCTTCCAGCTGCTTCCTGTAATTCTCTGAATCTTGAATTAATACATTCTGGAAAACAAACATGCAGCAAATTTAAGGAGGAAAAGTCTATCACGACATCGAGGTGTAATAATGCGAAAGCATGACGGCACATTGAGATGACGAATGGAGGAGATATTCCTTGCTTGGTAACAATTTCCAAACGTGATTATTAATAACTAATAAAAAGGCACCTTCTCCTCCAGAGCAGCCATCCTCTCCTTCAGATGGAGCTGTAGACGCTCGTTTGATTCGGTGAGGAGACGATCCACCGTGTCTGACAGACGCTTGTTGTGTTCCTCGTTCATCTTCTCTCTCTGACGAGCCTGAAACAACAAAACAATCCGTTATTACTGGCTGAAAGCGGCAGGGATGGTACCACATGCCCAGTGTAACCTAATGGCTAAATTGACACTTATGCTAATAGTGTATATATATATATATTTCTATAATGTAATTTATTAAATTATACACAATAAATTTATACATTTGCATAATTTGTTACTTTTCTCTTAGCATAAAGTGAATTCAGTTTATTTAATTCAAGACTAATTGTTTCGTTCACTAAAAACTTTTAAACGGAGGATGTAACCTCTATAAACTAGACACCATCTTTTGCATTTGAGATAAAGAAACGATAAATTGTAAAATGTTAAATTATACATCGTTCTGTACAAAGCAGCAGTTTGTTTTCTTTTTACAGCTTCTTACAAATTATATAAAAGCTGTAGAGCTGCTAGCATCACATTAATATTATTCTATAAACAAATTTAAAACTAAATGGATTTCGCATTAGTAAATAGTTACGATCACCTGCTGGAGTGCCCATGAACTCCACTAGAGGGCACTCCACCCTGGACTCTTGCTATTGTCCTCTGGACTCCATTTCCCATGTGTTCCTTGCCCCACCTGCGATCTTGTCATGTGCTACCATTGTTTGTGTGTTATGTCCTGATTGGTTCCTTGGGTTCATGTGTCTTGTTTTCATTGGTTGGTTTTGTCATGTGTTCTGTATAAATGTTCGTGTTTCCAAGTTTCTAAGTTTCCTAGTTTCCGTGTTGCCTAGTTTACCTGTGTTTTGACCCTTGGACTGTTTTCCTTGTTTCTGATTGTTTGCTGCCTGCCCTGACCTTCGCCTACGTTTTTGGATTACTCTTTTGCCACTGCCTCGGATTATACTGTTTGCTGGTGCTCGACGCTGCCTGTTTTGACCACGTTTGTAAATAAAGCCTTGTGTTTGGATCCCCAACTCCGTTGTCACGACTCCACACGTTACAGAATCATCAGCCACCCCCGGATCCAGCGGCAACAGCGGCAAGCTCCGGCAGCAGCGGAGTTTAACCCATCATGGCCACCAGCAGGTCCTGTGATTATGGTCGCCACTCCTGTGTTCTCTGCACCTTCCTGTTCTGTGATCCCCAGTCCAGAGCCTCGTCCCAAGATGGCCGCCAGTCCAGCGCCTCGTCCCAAGATGGCCGCCAGTCCAGAGCCTCGTCCCAAGATGGACGCCAATCCAGAGCCTCGTCCCAAGATGGCCGCCAGTCCAGAGCCTCGTCCCAGGATGGTCGCCAGTCCAGAGCCACGTCCCAGGATGGCCGCCAGTCCAGAGCCTCGTCCCAAGATGGCCGCCAATCCAGAGCCTCGTCCCAAGATGGCCGCCAGTCCAGAGCCTCGTCCCAAGATGGCCGCCAGTCCAGAGCCTCGTCCCAAGATGGTCGCCAGTCCAGAGCCACGTCCCAGGATGGCCGCCAGTCCAGAGCCAAGGAACCAAGGAGGCCGTCTCCGAGCTCTTCGCCTGCCCTGTCACGGCCAAGTACAAGTTTGCCTAGTTTACCTGTGGACTGTTTTCCTTGTTTCTGATTGTTTGCTGCCTGCCCTGACCTTCGCCTACATTTTTGGATTACTCTTTTGCCACTGCCTCGGATTATACTGTTTGCTGGTGCTCGACGCTGCCTGTTTTGACCATGTTTGTAAATAAAGCCTTGCGTTTGGATCAGCAACTCCGTTGTCACGACTCCACACGTTACATAAATATATTGAAGTATAAATTTTGAGTAATACTGAATGTAGCTATTTAGCTACTAAGTCACATTTAGAATGTAATTTAGCTATACGGTAAATGTTTCCTGATCGAATAAGCTATTAGCTGACATTTAGCATGTATTTTACTTGTGTGTGTATATATACAGTATATATTTAAATTTATGTTACGTTTATACTAATAGTTATATATTTAAGTGCTCAGTTATATTTAATATAAATGTCTATTTAAGCCAACTTCTTTTTAGCTGTAGGAAAGTACACACCCGTAAAAGTTCCTGGTTTTTCTCCTCCAGCTGTCCTTCCAGATGCCTCATTCGTTCCTCAATACTGCCATGTCTTTCCTCTGCCTGTTCAACACACACACATTTGATCACAACACAAAATCTCTGGCTGTTATTTACAGTCGCACAAGACCAGACTCCTTTAAACACGGAGAAACCCGTTAACTGCAAACTGAGAGCCAAGCTGGTGGTTCAGACATGGATTTAAAACCGTTGTTAAAATTGAACAAATATGGCATGAACAATGTGTGTTTTTGCCTAATTTCTTTTCAGGCTACTGCACAGTTGGATGAGCTGCATTGTTGTCTGTTTCTATGGTAACAGTGCTCATCAGACTAAATGGTAGGCTGAATTTTAAATAGCTCTGTACAAATATAATGGCGTGTATATACACCCTAATTAGAGCAGTTTATGACCAGCGTCCACTGTGTTTAGCTAGCTGTGAAGCTTCCGCTATTCTGGAATTTATTTTTTACAGTAAGGGTATCTCTGAAGGAGCTGGAGAGATCTGCAGCTCGGATACGAGAAGCTGTTCCATAGCTGTGCCATAGCCAGGACACTCCACAAAGATGGGCTTCATGGAAGAATGGTGAGCCATATGAAACCCCATTTGGAGAAAGGGAAAGACGAGAAGAAAAACATGTGGGAAGATGTTCTCCGGTCCGATGAGACCACAATTGAACATGTGAACTTGGCACAAAGCCGACTAAGAACATCATCCACACTTTGAAGCATGGTGGTGCTAGCATCACGCTGAGAGTTCCCCTTGGCCTCTTGGTTGTTTCTTTGATTAATTCCCTCTTTACCCAGTCAGTGAATTTTGGGGATGCAGCACATTATTTACATTTTTAAATAACAGATTTGTGATTTTGTTGCGGAGCCAAACCTTTACTGATACTTTTCCAGAACTTTATCCTGGAATTGTTTTGATAGCTTCATGGTCTTCATGATGCTGTTTGTTTCGGTAACAATCCCTGAGTTCTTTCAGGAGTAAGTGTATTTACAATATATACACTGTGTGTGTGTGTGTGTGTGTGTGTG
>CM040992.1:2132819-2145319 GCA_022985145.1 Pangasius djambal
TGATGGAGAGTGTCGGTGTTTGATGGAGAATGTCGGTGTTTGATGGAGAGTGTCGGTGTTTGATGGAGAGTGTCTGTGTTTGATGGAGAGTGTCGGTGTTTGATGGAGAGTGTCGGTGTTTGATGGAGAATGTTGTGTTGAGTCTTGACACACACCTTGCCGTGGACTTTCTGTGCGTCTCCTTCGAGCAGGTCCTCAGCTCCATCACCTGATGCCACTTTTCTCTGGATGTGTGCATTTTGCTCCCTTAAGGCAACAATCTTCAGAAAAGAAAAGAAAAAAGAGAGAGAGAAAGGGAGAGAGAGATTTACGAGAAAGAAATAAAGGTAAATACAAAGAACAGAATTAGACAGTAGACATAAACACTAACTAACACAATGTATGTGAAAGAAGGAAAACCTTCTCGGAGGATGTCTGCTGATTGACACACAACCCGAGCAGCTCGCTGAGGTTTATTTCTCTTACACTTCACACACTGTTCTTGTTAAACACACACTCTTGGTGCTGTTGTTGATAAATATCAGGTGTTTGAGTGATTACTGTAATTAGGGAGCTGAGTGACTTCACCTGCACGCCAAAGCAGTGATGCGCTAATGAGAGTTACTTCTGTGTTATTATCCTTCAGCTCGAAACGAAAACATGAGGTAGGAAATGACACAGTCATCTTCCTTTAACCTTTATGTCCTTGATAATGAGGAGATGCGGAATTATCCGGAAAATATATACACAATGCCACAGCCGCCATGATATTGCTTCTGTCTTTCCATTGATAGAATCCCACTGTACTGATTTATAAAACTTACTGCGTCACTAGAAAAAAGGCTGGTCCTGATGATGGAACACACACACACACACACACACACACACACACACACACACACACACACACAGAGCATCCTCTCATCAGGATAAAGGGCATACAGGGATTATTCTGGTCCCATGTCAAGTTTAGAGAGGATGGTGTGTGTGTGTGTGTGTGTGTGTGTGTGTGTGTGTGTGTGTGTGTGTGTGTGTGTGAGAGAGAGAGAGAGAGAGAGAGAGAGAGAGAGAGAGAGAGAGAGAGAGAGAGAGAGAGAGAAATAGCAAAAAAGCAAATAACAGAAAAGAGAAGAAAAGAGAAAGTTCAGGAAAGTCATAGACAAAAATAGAAAGAATAAGAGACAGAAAAAGAGAGAAACTGATTGATAGGACACACACATAGGCCACGCCTCCTTCACTGAGACTGAGAGGACATACACAGAGGCCACGCCTCCTTTACTGAGACTGACAGGACATACACAGAGGCCACGCCTCCTTTACTGAGACTGATAGGACACACATAGAGGCCACGCCTCCTTCACTGAGACTGACAGGACACACACAGAGGCCACGCCTCCTTCACTGAGAGTGATAGCACATACACACATAGGCCACGCCTCCTTCACTGAGACTGACAAATCAGACACAAAGGCCACGCCTCCTTCACAGTGATTAATACAGTAAGTAGGACAGTGCTAAAGTCTTCCAGGATATTTTTAAATAATTACAAAAGAAACCATGCAAGAAAAATGACATCATCAGACACCATGTGATCTGATAAGTTCTTACCTCCTGATTGGCAGCAGTTAGCTCCTCCTCCAAGGCAGAGACTCTTTCGAGTGACACACGTAGCCTCTCTCTCACCTACAGGCACACGGAAAGATAAAACTTTAAATTTAATAAATGGGTTCACATTTAATTTAATTTCATACATAAAGCAGAACATAGCATTTACAAATGAAGCAGGATTGTGCTAATAACTCTACATTATCCCACTTCTTACAGTTAAACTTAGCTTAAAATGAGGGCTATTTCTAAATCAAGTACATATAAAATGTGGGTTGATCTTCCTTCAATGACAGCAGGCTGTCCAGCTCCAAACCATGATGCTACCGCCACCATGCTTCACAAGGATCAAGGTTTTAGTGTTTTATCCCCAAACATTGTGTGTCGCTGTGTTGTGCATTTCCACTACGCAGTTTCACTCATATGTCTCATCTGTCCAAAGAACATTTTCCCAGAAATGTTTCAAACATCTACGTGTTTCGTTGTTGTTGTTTTTTTCAGAGATTTCTTCCATTACCAACATCTTTGTATATCATATTCACTTCCTCTCTGGTAAAAGTACCTTAAAATAGAGAGAAGCCTGCATTTCTCTAAATATATTTACTAAAACAACTAAAAGTCCTGAAGGTTTACAGGACAGAGAAGGAAGGAAAGACATTGTGGAAGTCTGGAAGGATTTCATTAACAATAAAGTGACATGAGAGATTTAGTTATGAACACTGATTGATATATCTTTTCAAATGTTTTTTTTTTCCATGAATGAACAATATTGCAGTGTGCTAAATTCCAATAATTACACTTTATTTTCATTCTGCATGTCTACTTTTGATGAGGTCATCACGTTTCCCTGATACAGTAACCGGTGCCGGTTAGGGAAATGTCCAGAGCTGAGCTTCACCTTTTCATCCAGAGCTTTGTGATGCTCGAACAAGGATTTGAGAGCTTTGAGAACTTCCACCTCGCTGGAGACTCCTGATGGAGACTGAGCCTGTCGCTTCACCACCGTCATCCTGAGGGAGCGCTCGTGACGAGACACCAAACACTCCAAATGCTCCAGCAGCAGCTGGGGACACACACACACACCATCATCATCATCATCATCATCATCATCATCATAATGCAGCAGTATAAGAACTGTAACCATTCTTACCATGGCTAAACATTCCTAAATAATAAATCTCACCATTGCCTAAAATTATTCTCTAAACCATTCGTTAAAATGCCTCTAAACGTCTCTGAAGGTACAATTTAAAGTTCCAAAAATTCCCAAGACACTAACAGTACTCTGTAAAATCCTTAAAAATAATTACAGTATTCCCAAAAATGATCCAAAATCTCTACAAGTACTTTTTTTTTAAATGCCTAATATTACTGAAAACTATTTCTAAAAATATGCTGAACTCTTTAACCCTTTCTCACAGTGCACTGGCGATAATCGACTTATCGGACATTTTCAATCAGTATAAACAAATGAATTATATTATTGCCCCAAGTGTTATAAGATGAAGTCAGGACACTGTTGGGTTTCTGTGTGTAGAGTATCGTGACTCTGTGTTTAGCTGCTGGTGAGCAAGATGATGGGAAAAGGGGAGGAGTGTGAGCCTCCTGCTGGCCAAACACTTCCCACCTCTCCACAATAACACTGGTACAGAGATAAACCACACAGCACAACGAAAGCTTCTGATAGTAAAACACCGTAAACAACTGCCACAATAACATTATAACATTCAAACCTAGTTGGCTAGGATTAAAAAAAGAAATACTTATGTAAAGCAGCAAGTTCTTAAAGCCCTGAGTGTCTACTTTCACATTAACCACCACTGTGGATTAAATAAATTAAATAAATAAATAGAAGTACTTTTTAAAAGTCTCTACAATTGCCTAAAAATATTCCTAAAAATGTTCAACACTTAAGTTAAACTAATGTAAAATTCTCAGAAATGCCACAAAGTCTCTAAAAGTACCATTGTAAGTGCCTGAAATTACCCAGACGTATCCCCAACACTCACTAAAAGTCATTAAATGGCCATTAACAGTCTCTACAATTACCTAAAAGTATTCCCCAAAATGCTCAAAAGCCACTAACAGGTACTTTTATAGTGCCCACGTTTTTTTTTTCACGTATTTTCAAGCATTCTAGAAAATTTCCCAAATTCTCTGAAAGTACTTTTTAAAGTTCTTAAAATAACCTAAATGCATAACCAAAAGATGCTCATAAATATGTAAAAGTATCCTTTAAATTCTTAACATTATCTCAAAGTATTTCAGAAAAGGTCTCTAAAGGTACCATTTTCAATTCCACAAATTCCACAAAAGTATTTCTGCAAAAGTCCAAAATCTGTTAAAGGACTACACTGAATTATACACACTAAAGTGCCTAAAATTATCTAAAAGGCTTTTTTTTTTTTTTTGGAAAACTCCCCAAAATCTCTAAATGGACCCTTTAATGTGCCACAAATTCTCTAAATATATTTCTACAAAGACTTCACTCAAACCCAGAACTCCCTAAAAGTCCATAAAAATACTCTTTAAAGGTGCTCTGAAAATGTCCAAAGTTCAGCACCAAGGACAGCGTCCAAAACAATCCCAAAATGGTGGCTGTCTGGAGAGCGCTCGTTACCGTAACCCCGAACAGATTTCATCACGGTAACTCCAGTGTCACTCCAAATCAAGTCCCTTAAGGTCTAGAAACATCTCCATTCCCGTAAACATATTCACTAAAATACCTGAGAGTCTTAGTAAGTGCTAAAACGCATACACATCTGTGGGAATCCATAACACATCCATACCCTGTGTTTACTAAAACAGTCCCCAATAGCAGGGATTTCCTACAATCTCTGCAAAAAAAATCACTAAAAGTATTAAAACACCTGCTGCGATGCCTGAAAATCCTCAGGTCCTAATATTTCCAGAATTGCCCATAAGTACTGAAATTGGTGTAGTGAGCCGTGGGTGTGAGGTGGGCATCAGAGGTCAGGCTCGTGTCAGCGTCCTCATTACAGCGAGACAGAGCGGAAAGCCACGAGGCGGTGTTTTATACAGAAGTGTTTCTATGAGGCTCGCTCTGGAGGGAAAATCGTTTAGCGTAACTTCATTAGACGCAATCAAATCCATTATCAAACGCTAAAACAATCAAACAATCGAACTGGACCCAGAGAAACGCTCACACACAGAACCCGCACCAGCTCACGGTCATGTGACCACACGGACAGAGACGAGGAAGTACAGGAACATCCATCACGGGGAGAGGAGGATCCAGAGAAGAAACAACAAATACACACTTAAGGGTTCCTCAGTTGTCCTTCTAGAGGAACTCTTAAAGGAGAACAGAGCGTTTCCCTATCAGTAAGACCAGGTAACACCAAGAACCCTTAATTATCCAATACACCTGTAAAGAACCCCTGAAGAACCCTGTTTTATAAAGTATACCAAGATACATGGAGCTACATAGCTAAAACTCCTGACTACTCTTAGCTAATTATATCACTGTTTTTAAGAAATAATAATAATAATAATAATCGCTCTTAAGTATATATTTTTTATTTTTTCATCATTTTGAACGCTTTCTTACTTTATTTTCCAGTTTATTATGCTAACTATGGAATATAATATCTCTTAAGATGGGAAGATCTCAGAGGCACTTGACAGACGTGGAATGTTGATATTTAACGTAATCCACATTCTGAAGCTGAACGTTGAAGTCTTGCTGCTGGGGAAAGGCTTCGCGAGGGAGAGCAGGAAAGAAACAACACAGCATGCTCTGGACTGTCCACAATATCTGAGCGCTCGTCCCACAGTCGCCTCTCCGTCTGTTCCTCGTCTTCCTCTTCTTCAGCACAGCACTCTGGCGGGGGAGCAGCCGCGCCGCTGCGGCTAACATCACCCACGGCTAGCAGCGGAATACATGTTTCAATGAAGGCTGACTAAAATCAAGAGGTTGTGAGGTGCAGATTTCAGTGCCAGCACGACATGACGATATGCGACTCATCAGATATCCCGTAGCCGCCTGTCTCGCGCTGTCTCAACCCGCGAAAGTGAAATCAGCACGAGGAAGTGCTTCGTTGGTTGTTTTTTTAAACAGAGACTGAATTTATGGCAAGAACTGAGTGAAGTGTATGATTCAGTGCTACTGCTAATTTGCCGTATTAGCCATATTTATGCTAATTTAACCTTCCTAGGCTGCGTTATTGTATCCAGTGATATTAGCTAATCGGCAAAGAATCGTGTTTTTCACTCTTCTGTAACTTTTTTTTGTGAATATCGTACGTTTTTTGATGATACGTCTATGTAGCTTGATAACCAACACTCACTAAAAACACTTTTATTTACTCTTATGTTTTTTTGTAGCTTAACACATTAAGTTCCCTGAAATTTGGAAATTCCATCAACAGACTCAACAAAGTATGAAGAAAGTTGTGAAGACACAAAGACACGAAGTACGACGTAAGTATTATGACGACAATTTTGCCAACACGTTCACTGGCAAAAGAGAGGGAACGCCGTGCACGTTATTGCTTCTCACCAGAGATTTTTCTTTCCTTTTTGTTTGATTTGTTTGATGTTCGCTTTCTTCTGTTTTATTGTTTCAACGTTTTTGGTCATTCAGGCCAGTGTTGACTATAAAGCAACGAGTTTTTCTCATGTTTGTAACGTTTCTGATGTAGTTTATGAGGTAAAATATAGAGCGAGCACGCTTCAGCGGTCTGTTATAAAATCTGTGATGTCATGGAGTAAGCAGTATGGCGTCTGAACCGGGAAACGATAACCTGTGCCAATATGCGTAGAAGAAACGGCTAAACAACACATAAGCGTAACAAAATTGTATACACGTGTTTTTGGCACTATGTGACACAGGCATCTTCCAAATAAATAAATAAATGCATGTAAATGTAATTGTAAGTGTACTTTGTTTTCACTCAGGTGCGCGACTTGACTTACTCAGTCCCCTGAGACGATCTTATCCTGGACCTCTGTCTATAGTCACAGCATGGTCCAGGACTCCTGTCTATACCTGTTCGCTATGTTAGCCTCTAGCTCCAGGACAATGTCTTGGCTGAAAGACTACGCTTGAGGTAAATGACACTTTGCGCCAGCAATAAGAAATAAACATTTGTGGTTCACTGTCATTTTCGATTGGTTTATAAATCACCAAGCATGTGTACCGATGATTAGCTCTGACCCTTTATTATCTCTAACCATACATGTGGTCCATGCTAATGTTAGCAAAACCGTAGTTCGTTTTGAAACACTGCGCCTGCTAGCGATGAGTGTTAGCGTAATCAGCGTAAATCTGCTTTGGGATATGTTTTTCTCATTACAGGAATGCTGCCTCATCTCCTCGTGATTAAACACTCAGCTCGTTAAAACAACACTTTATTCTCTCCTCTGTCTGCTCTTATTAGCGCCCCGTCTCCTCCTTACGGCTCTGGGATCATGAGGCATCTTCAGATATGTAACTTTATGTCCTGGATTTTATCGCTGAGCACTCGGCTGTAGTGGAAAGCGGAGTTTAATTGAATTGTGGCAGGAATGTTAGTGCGTCTGACTCGCTCGAGCCCTGAGGGGAACCATACAGACCTGGAGGTGAAAATGAGGTGAGAATAAATGCTCTCTCACACTGTCTCTCTGCTGAGGCCGAGGTGAGTTCAGGCATCTCTGAGACAGCGTGGGCATTTTTATCAAACCCACAAACTGAAGCCATCATTACAAGATGTGTCTGTCCTGCTGCCTTCACAGATAATGTCATTCTCTAACTAGCAGTAGGCATTTTAGTCTTTTTGACAGACAACCTGTCGACTCTTTATATCCATATGTCATGTTGCAGCCTTCGACCAAACATAGCAGCCATAAATCTCTGGATAGAACTCCACATATTAGCTGTGCTGTTTCACATTTCCTGCCCAAAACACAACTATGACAATCAGACCCCAGTTCCCGCCCCCAACACCACTGTAACCAATCAGACTATAGATCCCGCCCCACAAAGCCTCGATAACAATTGGACCTCACTTTCCTCCACACTGTTCCTGATATTGTGTGAAATCAGACCAAAGATCCCATCCCAAATGCCACAGTAACCAATCAGAACACAGTTCCCACCCCAAATGCCACAGTAACCAATCAGAACACAATTCCCACCCCAAATGCCTCTGTAACCAATGACAGCAAAGTTCCCGCCGCTGATGATATCACTGTAACCAATCAGACAGCAGTTCCTGCCCCCAAAGCTAGTGCACTACTATAGGGATAGTTTAACCCTCTAGCCAAAGTGATAAAGAGCTGCACTATATGACCAAAAGTATGTGCACCCCTGACCATCACACTCATATGTGGTTCTTCTTCAAACTGTTGGAAGCACACAGTTGTATAGAACGTCTCTGTATGCTGTAATATTACAGTTTCCCTTCACGGGAACTAAGAGGCCCAAACCTGTTCCAGCATGACGATGCTCCTGTGCACAAAGCGAGCTCCATGAAGACATGGTGTGTGAAGGTCGGAGTGGAAGAACTCGAGTGTCCCGTACAGAGCCCTGACCTCAACCCCACTGAACACCTTTGGGATGAACTGGATTTTGCAACCTACACTCACTCTAGCCACCATGCTAATTTCACCCTTAGCTAATTAGTTACTGTTTATATAATAACAATGAAGAAGCTCATCCACTCACCCTGGTGTTGTTCCTCTCGGCCTTGAGCTCTGAGATCTCCTCCTCTTTCTCCAGCAGCTGTTCTCGACAGGCATTCAGCTCTTTCGTCAGGGCCGCAAACTCCTGCAGAACACAAAAACCACCAGTTTAGCATCATGCTCATTTTTCAAGGCCCAACTAACCCAGGCTTCTGCCTAACGACACAGAATTGATTTACACACACACACACACACACACACACACACACACATGGTCTTGATTGAGTTCAGCATAAATAATAGCAAAAATGCAATAATAAATCAGTTGCACATTGACGGGAGTGACGAGATAATAGACTGAGAACAGGAGACAAACACTGACATCATCTTCCTGCCTCAGCGAATACAAACACAAAAAAAAATCTAAAATATTTTCCTCTGAAATGGATTGTTAATGTGATGATCTTCTGTAGATGATGATGATGTAACATGTGGTGCGCCAGCCAGGAGTTGCTCACAGAGCTGATTGTTAACAGATGACAAACGACTGAGAGATTTTTTTTGACATTACACACACAGTCTTTATTGATGCTACATTGACAAACACCAGCCCAAACCTTTACCTCTGAAATGGTTTGTTTAGAGTTAATAGAGCAGTGTTAGATGATAAAGGCCAGAGGAAAACACTGCGTCCCCTGAGAGGATGAGGAGGGCGAGGAAGTCGTTGAGTTTATCACACCTCAGTAACACGGATATTGATTTTATCCCGCCTACACTGCGGAGTTAGATTAATGCTGGCTCAGTAATTGGACCGGGATCCGAGTGTATGAGAATCTTAAAGTCCAAAAGCCCAGTCACTAATGATTATAGAGAGAAGAGGGATGAAGCAGTGATGATGCAGAACTGTAGAGACATAAAGTTTAGGATGTAAAGTTTCTCATAAACCACAGCTACTGAAGAGACTTCTGTGCTGATTCATCCTCAGTAATTTATTACAACTGGAAAGTTCAGTGCCTCTCCGCATTGCTCTTCTTTGTTCGTTATGGAATTGTGATCCATGTGAATCGTGAATTCCCTCTCTCAAATTCCCAAGCGCTGCTTTACCATCATTTGCGTCTGTTTGTATATTGTCAACCAAACTTCTTCTTTCCAGTCCCATCTCTGCCCCTGTCCTGTCACTGGTCTGTTGCCCTACTGTGTACACCTGTTCTGTGTTTAGCCCCTGATTAGTTTGTCTATTTATACCTGCCTTTTCTTTGTGTAACTGCGAAGTCTTATCGTGGATTTATTTTAAGTCCAGGCTGTGTTTCTGAGTTCTGTATGTTTTTGTATTTCCTGAGTTTTACGCTAACCGGTTTTTCTGTATGCATTATCATTGTTTAATGTGGACTATATATAAAAATAAAACTTTTAAAAAGTCTCAGTGGTGCTCCGAAGAGTGTTGGTGATAAAGGGATAAGCATGTCCTGCTTTTTAGTTTCTTCACATGTTTTTTCCACTTTAGCTCATTCTTGGGTACCACTGTAGCACAGTGCTAAATGCTTCAAGCATTAACCCTTCCATCACCACCACCACCGTGTGCTACACTAAAATCTAACTTGTGGCGAGCCAGCCAGGAGTGGCAAGAGCATTGTCTAGCTGCAGCCCAAAAAGACTCGATGAGATCCACTCTGACCCAACATGTGTGTACCAAGACCGAGAAGTTAAAATTGAACTTTTGTGACATCACACACATCTCGAATGAGTTCAGCATTAGTGAGTCAGCTAGACAGGTGACATCTCTAATTGTAATCAAGCATGAGACCTGTATAGAAATAACTCAGCAAAGGAGAGCTCTTATGTTCTTTAAAATCTTGAATCTTTCCTGAACATCAAAGCTGCATTGTGTATTGTAAGACCTTTAAGCGTACTCCAATCTGGGATCTAAACAAACAGGCCGCTGTGACCTCCAGCTCAGAACTGTACGACGCATTACCTAGGAGCACGGAGCAGCGCTCAGAGTAGAAGAACTTCAGAGTATCTGAACCATCCAGGATTAAAGCTCTGCTGTTTTTGCATTCAGTCTCACACTCACAGCAGGTCAAAGGTCACAGTACACTCATTCTCCCCAGGCGTGATGTAGTGAGCATGGCAGAGAAGTGCACGCGTGTGATTTATTATTAACATCTCCTTCACCTGATGTAAAGATTTTATTATTTCAGATATACTGTATACAGTAAATATTATTACAGATACACACATGTTCTGCTCGTACTGCTAGGACTAAAACTGTTTACAATTTTTTAATAAACGTGGAACGTAGTAAAACATATGACACTGCTCCAAAGTCTAAAAGAATAATATTATTAAATAGTAAACACTACAGTAGGGTTCAGGGTCCTTGCTTATGCAACACACATAATTATTAACAGAGAAATAATCTTTTTAAAAAAGTGCTGGAATTATGTAACCAGTTCCTTTATTAGGTATTAAAAACGTTTCAGAGAGGCACCCAAAGAAGACTAATACCACCAATTAACTTTTTAATTATCCTGAATAAAAAACAAACACCAAGGACCTAATAAAAAGATTAGCTCTTATTCTGGTTAGAAAGTGCTTTATTGATCAGAAGGTCAGGAGTTCAAGCCCCAGCACTGCCAAGCTGCCACTGTCGGGCCCTTCAGCAAGGCCCTTAACCCTCTCTGCTCCAGGGAGCCGTATCATGGCTGACCCTACGCTTGACCCCTGCTTCATAACAAGTCAGGATATGCGAAGAAAAAGAATTTCACTGTGCTGTGAAGTATATGTGACTAATAAAGACTTCTTCTTCTTCTAACAAGTGGTACGCCACAGTACTGTTGATTCTCGATTGTTTCTTGATTCCGATTTGTTAGCTGCAGATCACAGGGTTTTATTAATGCGTCCGTTCTAATACGTTATTGTTATTGGACAGAGGAGTTTATATTTTGTGGTTTCTCGGTAACAAGACCAGCTGTGTTTTTCGTTTGTTTTGTCTTATTGACTTCAGCAGAGAGAAACAAAAGAGAGGCTGGTGAGGGAAAGACTGTATATAGCTGCTATAACATAAGTGAGAATAGGAACTAATTTGTTTCACAGAACATTAAATGAAACTATAAACAGATGAACAGTATGAGGTGTCGTTCTTTAATAACTTTAAAAAATATATAAAATTGCAATTGCTGGGGTATAAGAGGAATAAAACAGTAACTCCGCCTCATCATACCACCCCGTCACGCAGTATTTTACTATAACAGCACACACACACACACACACACACACACACAGTGTTTGTTACTCACTTATGTACTTCCTGAATGTTCTCTGTTAGCTGATAAGCAACTTTTAGTGGTTCCTCCAGAAGGACAAACCAAAGAACCCTGTACCTCTGAAGGAACCCCTAAGGGTTCTTAGCATCTCATGTGGAACTCTTTGTGAGAAGGAAACACACTGTTGTAGGATTCTGCATGGCACCTTTAGGAGCACCTCCAGAGGGACAAACCAAAGTGACTCCACTTCAAAGTCCACTTTAAACTATATCCTATCCTATCCTATTCAGTTCATCCTGAATAACAGAATCCTTGTATCAACACTACACCGTTGTTGTACCATCTTCTTCACACATTGCTGAAGTTGGATGCAGATACTCTGATGCACCGAAAGCCATTTATATTTAGAGAAAGTAAATATTTAGCATTACGTGTAAACGCAGACAGCCTAAGCCATGAGATGGCCTCGTCACGGATCCATGCACAGTCAGAGTGCTAATTAAAACGTGTTGATTAGGGGAGAGGTGAGAGCTGGAGAGGTGTTGGAGAGAAAGAGAGAGATGTTGTAATTACAGCATGTTCAACACGGACTCAGAGAGGAAGCAGACAGGAGGAAGGAGGAAGGAGACCAGACAGACTCTATAAGCTGCATCCAGCGAGCTGCTGTTCTGGAGAGTGACGATACACTATGATAGAGGAATCTGAAATGATTACACCACTTGTAAGTGTGTACCAACACTCAAGTGGTGAAGAACAGCACTTTTTAGATGCGTGGCATGTCATCATGCAGGAAGACCTTCAGAGCCCGTTCTCTGTCAATATCCAAGTTGAAACAGGAAGTAACTTGACAAGTTGAACCAATCACATTGCTCGGCATGCAGCACTGAGAGTAGATAGCTTCCACTCTCGATCCCCAGACCACAATTTTTCTAGCTTTACCACAATTTACCGAGCTCACAAACAGCTTTCATAAAACATAGCGAACTCTCTGAGCAAACAGTCCCACGTCCTCACTAGTGCGAAAAC
>CM040992.1:2154644-2167317 GCA_022985145.1 Pangasius djambal
TTGATGGTGGATGTTGGAGTTTGATGGTGAATGTTGGTCTTTGACAGTGAATTTTGGTGTTTGATGGTGAATGTTGGTGTTTGATGGTGAATGTTGGGGTTTGATGGTGAATGTTGGTGCTTGATGGTGAATGTTGGTAAATGTTGGAGTTTGATGGTGATTGTTGGAGTTTGATGGTGTGTGATGAAGAATGGCGGTCTTTGATGGTGAATTGTGGTGTTTGATGGTGAATGTTGGAGTTTGATGGTGATTGTTGGAGTTTGATGGTGTGTGATGAAGAATGCTGGTCTTTGATGGTGAATTTTGGTGTTTGATGGTGAATGTTGGAGTTTGATGGTGAATGTTGGTCTTTGACAGTGAATGTTGGAGTTTGATGGTGAATGTTGGTCTTTGACAGTGAATTTTGGTGTTTGATGGTGAATGTTGGTGTTTGATGGTGAATGTTGGTGAATGTTGGAGTTTGATGGTGATTGTTGGAGTTTGATGGTGTGTGATGAATGTTGGTCTTTGATGGTGAATTTTGGTGTTTGATGGTGAATGTTGGAGTTTGATGGTGTGTGATGAAGGATGTTGGTCTTTGATGGTGAATTTTGGTGTTTGATGGTGAATGTTGGAGTTTGATGGTGAATGTTGGAGTTTGATAGTGAATGTTGGAGTTTGATGGTGTGTGATGAAGAATGCTGGTCTTTGATGGTGAATTTTGGTGTTTGATGGTGAATGTTGATGTTGTGTGTGATGAAGAATGCTGTTAACTGGAGAATGCTGGTGTTTAAAAATAAAAATAAACAAAGAAAACTAAAAGAACACATTAAAAACCTCTTCTAAATGCAGCCTCAGCATGATGTAGAGAATGTTCCAGACTCGACAGGATATCACTGGGACATTCAGTACTGAGAGACAATCAGAGCTGAACCTGAAATGGAATCCATTAACATAGCTGTGTCGTATTGAACACTCGCCTGATGAGTCTATCAAAGGGTTTTTCTCTTCCTGTGATTCGTCTTTGATGTCAGTATTGAACATCATCACAGCGGAGGGAATTTCCTCCGTCAGTGCATGAGCGGATTTATTGTTTTGCCGTTTCAAGTCAATACTGCTGAATGTTCAGTGTTCATCAGCTGAATCAATTCTCTTAAATCTTACTGTTCACAGTGGGACAAAGGACATAGCTGTAACGGATACACAATCCCATTCATCAAACACACGCAGTCCTATTTCTAACATTTCTGACTTTTACATCGGCCTAAAAATGGGTTTATAGCACCAAACCAAACTAACAACCAAACCAACAACCAACAATCTCACACACACACACACACACACACACACACACACACAATTATTAGATTACCAGAACTATCCCAAATCAGAGTTCCATAATTCTATAATTCAGTATTTATTCTGCAACAGAAATCTTCACAACCTTAACCTTAAAGCCACAGAGGGTCACACAGCAAGTGTACTGTCAGCTCCTGTTAGCGGTGTTAACACAAGGCACCACACACACACACACACACACACACATCCTGTGTCAAAGAGAAGCTAATGTGAGGTATCTGTTTGAGTGCAGATCAAAGAGCAATGATCTGTCTGATGTGAAGAGTTCAGTGTTTGATCTCTTGATGTTAAACACAATGTCACAGAGGATCACATTCTGTTTTACTTCCTGTATTTCTCTGGTCTACTTCCTGTTTCGAATCCTGTGTTTGGCCTTATGTGTTGTGAGAGTTGTTTAGTATTTTTTCACCTCCCTAGTTCCTCTTATGTTGTGTTCCTAGAAACCCTAGCTTCCTACTTCCTTTTTTTGTACTGTTCCTATTTTTATTCCCAAGTTAGGTAGCGTTCTTAGGTTCCCTAGTTCCTGTCTTTGTGGTAGTGTTCTATAGTTCCTGTCTTTGTGGTAGTGTTCTATAGTTCCTGTCTTTGTGGTAGCGTTCCTAGTTCCCCCAGTTCCTGTCTTTGTGGTAGTGTTCCTAGGTTCCCCAGTTCCTGTCTTTGTGGTAGTGTTCCTAATTCCCCTAGTTCCTGTCTTTGTGGTAGTGTTCCTAGGTACCCTAGTTCCTGTCTTTGTGGTAGTGTTCTTAAGTTCCGTAGTTCCTGTCTTTGAGGCAGTGTTCCTAGGCTCCCTAGTTCCTCTTTTTGTGGTAGCGTTCCTAATTCCCCTAGTTCCTGTCTTTGTGGTAGTGTTCCTAGGTTCCCCAGTTCCTGTCTTTGTGGCAGTGTTCCTAATTCCCCTAGTTCCTGTCTTTGTGGTAGTGTTCTTAGGTTCCGTAGTTCCTGTCTTTGTTGTAGTGTTCCTAGGTTTCGTTGTTCTTGTCTTTGTGGCAATGTTCCTAGGTTCCCCAGTTCCTCTTTTTATGTTAGTGTTCCTAGGTCACTTAGTTCTTGTTTTTATGGTAGTGTTCATAGGTACCCTAGTTCCTCTTTTTGTGGTAGTGTTCCAAGTTCCCCTAGTTCCTGTCTTTGTGGTAGTGTTCCTACCACATACTGGTAGTGTTCCTAGGTACCCTAGTTCCTGTCTTTGTGGTAGTGTTCCTACCACATACTGGTAATGTTCCTAGGTACCCTAGTTCCTCTTTTTGTGGTAGTGTTCCTAGTTACTCTAGTTCCTGTCTTTCTGTCTTTAATGTCTTTCAGTAAATTCCCTATTTCCTGTAGGCGTTAGTGCTATTTTACTTAGCTCTCGCTTCACTAGATCCTACAGTAGCCCCTAGCTTCTCTAGTTTTTCTATCACTGTTGTAATGTTCCTATCTTCCCTAGCTCTATCATCTCTTGTTCCATGGTTGCTGTCGGGCAGTGGTGGCTGAATGGTTAAGGCTTTGGGGTTATTGATCAGAACATTGGGGATTTGAGCCCCAGCGCTGCTTCCTAGAAATTAGGGGGCAGTTGTGGCCAATGGTTAGAGAGTCAGACTTATAACCCGAAAGTGAACCTGAAGGTTATGGGATCAAGTCTCAGGTCCGGCAGGTATTGTAGGTGGGGGGAGTGATGGTAGTTGGCCACACTTCACTCACTTGTTGTTCTCCTAGATTCACTAACTTTTCTAGTTCCTTCCCCTTTGTTGTAGTTTTTCTAGTTTCTCTAATTCTAGTCTCTGTGGTAATGCACCACCTTTTTCAGTCTAAATACAGTCTAAGTAAAGTACAGTCACGTGTTAACATCTTCACCATGCTTTAACCCTTTCTGCCTGTATTTGGCTGAGCATTATGACAGTAACTCCTGGATGAAAGTCTGTAAAGTCCACCTGCCTCTTTATACAGTCTGAATTATTTTGCTCATACGAGACTCTAAAGTCTTAAAGGTACAGTGACCTAATGTTCTTCTGAACTATTTCTTTAAAGCTTTAAATTCTATGGAGTGGTTTCCTTCCCCTGAATGGAATCACCAAGCACGGTGACTCTCTCAGTGATTAGAGAGGGATCGGTTCCATTTTCCACTTTTGGTTGCTGACAATTGTTTCAGCTTTGGTGAAAAATAAAAGGAGGAGAGGACAGTCACAAAGAGTGAGCTGAAGAAAGACTGCTAATCCAATCTCTCTCCACAGTAATTGCTTTCGCCTGAAGTGCACCAATGCCGAGGGTCCCTTGTGCCCTTTAGCAGAGCCAAACACACTTCCTCCTTAATCCTACACACACACACACACACACACACACACACACACACACACACACAGAGTTGATAATGTCATGATCCGTTGACATCCAGAGGAGAACTGGTTGCCTTTCATTTTGGATTTTAGCCTTGTTTTTAAATTTTGAGATTTTTCTTGTCATTATTGTCATTATTTTCATTATACTAAACAAAGCATAAGGACCTTTTCTGGCCTTCTGGCATTTAACAAAACAGTCAATTATTTCATAAACTATGAAACACACTATATTGCCAAAAGTATGTGGACACCTCACCATCACATCCATACAGTATAGGGGCCTTCTCCACACTGTTGCTACATAGTTGGAGACACACAATTGTATAGAATGTCTTTGTGTGCTGTAGCATTACAGTTTCCCTTCACTGGAACTAAGAGGCCCAAACCTGTTCCAGCATGACGATGCCCCTGTGCATGAAGACATGGTGTGTGAAGGTTGGAGTGGAAGAACTCGAGTGTCCTGCACAGAGCCCTGACCTCAACCCCACTGAACACCTTTGGGATGAACTGGAACACCGACTGCACCCCAGACCTCCTCACCAACATCAGCGCCTGATCTCACTAACGCTCTTGTAGCTGAATGAACACAAATCCCCACAGCCTCGCTCCAACATCTAGTGGAAAGCTTCCCAGAAGGGTGGAGCTCATTATAACAGCACACACACGGGGAATAAATCTGGAATGAGACGTTCAACAAGCACATACGGGTGTGATTGTCGGGGTGCACAAACTTTTGGCCATATAGTGTACAATGCAATTATGTATGTTTAAAAAGTGTTGTCATTGAATGACAACCAAAGCCACACCTTCTTCACTATGACTGACAGATGCAGAGGCCACGCCTCCTTCACTGGGACAAACAGGACAAATACAGAGGCCACGCCTCCTTCAATTGGACTGATAGACACATAGACGGAGCCCATGCCAACCTTCACAGAGGCCATACCTACTTTGCTGAGACTGACAGGACACAGTGGCCATGTCTCCTACACAATGACTAACAGACAGAGACGAAAGCCACGCCTCCTTCACTAGGACGTAAAGGACAAGCACGGAGGCCATGCCTCCTTCACTGCTGCTTCGAGGGCAGTAAAGCTGTCTCCCAGCCTGGGTTTTACAGCATTATTGACTCATGCAGTCTCTCAGCTGAACGTTCATCCTCAGGCACTTCCATTAACCACGACGTTTTCCAGACACCGCACCCAGAGAGGGACAGACTTGGATTTAATTTCCCCCTAGACAGAGGCCATGTCTCAAATCACATTGTACAACAACTGAACATTTACACACTAGTGCAGTTCATGTTCATGTGCAGGGTTTATTCTCAAACTCACTTGTCTGTTCACTGAATGTGAATGAGTTGATTCTGATCACAGATTCAACTCGTATGCATATAGTGCCATTCTGCTTTCTTACAACAACAACAGGAACAGGGTGCTGTTAGAACATGAGTCGCTGGTGTCGCTGGTTCAGCATTTTAGCCAAATCTTTAACAAGCCTTAAATGATGTTAAATACAGTTGCACTGATGGCATACCACAGCATTCGGACAGAGCACAAGTACACGTTTTTAACACTCATCACTCCCGATACTTATATCGAAATGAATAACCTATGTAGTATTAATCAATCAGGGATGTCACAGAAAATGTTACTTAGTTGCATTTATGCTTCCCCGATGTAAACCGTGGCCATGAAAAGCACACACGCATGTTTATACACGTAAATCTAGTGCGGTAGCTAGCTATATGAGTTAGCTTGAATGGAGTAGAGCTGCAGTGGAGACGACCTGGTTTTGTGTCACACAGATATGAGTTAGATAACTCGGTTCAGGTCTGCCACATCAGCTGTTATCCCTCGCACTTCTCCTCCAATCCTGCCTCCTGCCGCAAACTTGCGCTAAACCACGCCCCCAAACTGCTACACATTTATTTAGCATTGACTCTGTGTTCTCTGTGCTCGGTTGAGTTCCATGATTTATGCACACACTTGCCAAAGGTTTATATTTTGGAAAGGTTGTTGAATTTCTTAAGCAATTAAAACAGTTTAACGAGTACATTTATAGCCTCGGAACATTTATAGCCACTCCTTTCGTTCTGGTTTGTTTAATTTTGTGAAGTGTAAATCCAAAGAGCAAACAAACCAAAAGTATCAATCTGACTCAATTTTGATTTTTGAATTTGACCAAAACAGCAAACTCATGACTGTGAAAGTCAAATATCACGATCAAAATATCAACACTGTGATTATTTAACTGATTAGTACTGGATAATTCAGCTGCAATGTGAACGTGGCTAAGAGCGTGCTGGTGAACAGCGGGCGATTTTCTACAGTCTGAGCTGCCAAGACAACACAGAGAGATACAAAGATAGAGAGAAAAGTAATACACAGAAAAACAGAGCGATAGAATCATACACACTGTATAAAGCCTCACACACACACACACACACACACACACACTGTCGGAACGCCTCACTCTCTCTTTGGTTTAATCAGTGTGAAATCCATCAAAGTGGGTCAGGACTGTCGGCCATCTGCCCCTCGGAGATTTACACACATCAGCACTGATTAAACACGCGGAAAACCGGGCACACTCAACACACACTCAACACACACCTGACATGCTGAATCTGGAGATTCACTTTTGTGATTGTCAGAAAGGCCAAATCAGAAAAAAACTGAACCATGCCTCCTTCAATAAGATTGACTGAACACACACAGAGGCCACGCCTCCTTCACTAGGACAAAAAGGACACACACAGAGGCCACGCCTCCTTCACTAGGATTCAAAAGTCACATAGAGGCCACGTCTCCTTCACTAGGACTCAGTAGAATCACAGAGGCCACGCATCCTTCACAGAGACTGACAGAACACACACGGAGGCCACGCCTCCTTCACTGAGATTGACAGGATGCACATAGTGGCTATGCCTCCTTCACTGAGAGTGACAGAGACACCCAGAGGCCACGCCTCCTTCACTCAAACTGACAGGACACTCATAGAGGCCACGCCTCCTTCACTAGGACTCAGTAGACTCATGGAGGCCACGCCTCCTTCACAGTGACTGGTAGAACACACACGGAGGCCACGCCTCCTTCACAGAGACTGGCAGAACACACACGGAGGCCACGCCTCCTTCACAGAGACTGGCAGAACACACACGGAGGCCACGCCTCCTTCACAGAGACTGGCAGAACAAACACGGAGGCCACGCCTCCTTCACAGAGACTGGCAGAACACACACGGAGGCCACGCCTCCTTCAATTAGACTGACAGGACAAACACAGAGGCCACACCTTCACCTGTTGAGCTGTAACATATAAATCAACATCGAGCCATATACATGTCTGGAGTTCATGCTAGCATAACATTCACAGCAGTAATTAGCATTACTCCTGCTACATTTTAATGAAATTAGGAGGTCTGACTCAGCCCCAGAGACTTACAGTCGCGCAAATACGACATTACAGAACGTTACTGTGAGTTAAATTGTCTCGGAGGAGAGAAACCACATTTATTCACAAGGTTATGAAACGTTAATTCAATCAGAACACACCCTTTAATGGCTGACAAGCCTGATCTAATTTCATTGTTACCTAATTGGTTTAGTCAATTTTCCACCCCTGTGTGTGTGTGTGAGTGTGTGTGTGTGAGTGTGTGTGTGTGTGTGTGTGTGTGTGTGTGTGTGTGTGTGTGTGTGTGACAGGGCTGTTTCCATGCGTCTCTCTTCAGAATGATTGGCGTTGCATAACCACACCACACACTCGTGCTAAAAACACCAAAGTGAGCGTGACAGGCCCAGACAATGAAGTAATGAGAGGACAAAGTGTGTGTGTGTGTGTGTGTGTGTGTGTGTGTGTGTGTGTGTGTGTGTGTGTTATGGCTTTCCGTAGGCATTGAAACACAACACTACAGCATTAATTATAAATGAGGAGTGAATCTAAAGGAATATGTTCAGAAGTGTGAACAAGGGAATAACGAGAGGGGATTGGTCAAGACAGGACAAGAGGAGACAAGATGAGATAGTGTGGAATGTGATGAGATAAAAGAAAATAAGATGAGACAAGATGGGACAAGACGGGATGAAACAGTAAGAGACTAGACAAGACAAGATGGTATGGTACAAGAGGAGACGAGATGGGGTCGGGGGGGTGAAATGAGATAAGACAGGAAGAGACAGTATGAGATGAACCAAACAAAAGACAATATTACAAGACAGTAAAAGATGAGACAATGGTGGGAGGAGACAAAATGAGACAAGACAAAATGTGCTGGAATGAATCAGGAAAAGACAAGATGGGTTGAGATGAAACAAGATGAGACAGGACAAGATAAGAAACAAAATGAGACAAGATGAGGCAGGATGAGATGAAATGTGATGGGACAGGATTAGACGAGACGGGA
Source organism: Pangasius djambal (assembly GCA_022985145.1). NCBI lineage: Eukaryota > Metazoa > Chordata > Actinopteri > Siluriformes > Pangasiidae > Pangasius > Pangasius djambal. Next base: position 2,162,699 of record CM040992.1, read on the forward strand.
TGAGATAAGATGAGATGAGATGAGATGGAGCAGGCTGAGACGAGATAAGATGAGACGAGATGAGATGAGATGGAGCAGGCTGAGACGAGATAAGATGAGACGAGATGAGATGAGATGAGACGAGATGAGATGAGATGGAGCAGGCTGAGACGAGATAAGATGAGACGAGATGAGATGAGATGAGACGAGATGAGATGAGATGGAGCAGGCTGAGACGAGATAAGATGAGACGAGATGAGATGAGATGGAGCAGGCTGAGACGAGATAAGATGAGACGAGATGAGATGAGACGAGATGAGATGAGATGGAGCAGGCTGAGACGAGATAAGATGAGACGAGATGAGATGAGATGGGACGAGATGAACAAAACAAGACAAAATTAGAGGAGACAAGACGAGGCGAGATGAGAACATCAGCTTCTCCTTCGTAATTGAACGTTTTGCTAACAGAGTTAGCAACTTTAGTTTGAAGGTCATGATTGCAGGTTGTCTTTTCTTTTCTTTTCTTTTTTTTTATTTCTCTTCTCATATTTTATCAGCATGAATTGTAGTGACTGCTCTTTCCACAGCACCGCATCAATCTCTCTGTAAATCAATCCCATAATTCTGTTCTGCGCACCAGAGTGAACATCACACGCGGTGAATCAAAGTGTCGCTCAGAGGAGTCGTTTAGAGTCATTTAGTGAATCACTCTGGTGTCGCTTTTAATAACTTTTTACACTCACCAACTTTGTAACACATCTCTCTCTCTCTCTCTCTCTCTCTCTCTCTCTCTTACACACACACACACACATACACAACACACACATTTTCCACAAAGCAGAGAACACAGACAAAATCACAGCATTAAGACATTAAAGGTACATGCTTTCATGTTTAAACATGAAAATCATGCATGGTGTGTGTGTGTGTGTGTGTGTGTGTGTGTGTGTGTGTGTGTGTCTGCTCACAGCGCACAGTGGTAAAGTCATGTGGGTTAGCAAGCTGCTTGGGGCTAATTGGAATAATGTCAAAGCGCTTAGCACCAAGTACATGAGCATCGTCACCTTCATTAGCTTAGCGTCGGAAATTGTTAGAATGAGGATTATGATGTCATCTTGTTGCTCTTTGTGCTGTTAATGTTCACGTCAGGGATGATGGCAGTAACGCATCCTGTGCTTTATTTGCCTTGAAGGATGAAAACGATGCTGTTGGTTAGCCAAGCTTGAGCGCGGATCAATATCCAGCGAGAAGACGGCTTCTTTCCCATGCATGCGGTTTAGAGCTAGGCAATTTTACAAGAGGAAAAAATCGATAGGCTTGTGTGTGTGTGTGTGTGTGTGTGTGTGTGTGTGTGCGCGTGTGCGTGTGCGCATGTGCGCCGCATGTGGGTGTGTGTGACTTAATTAATAATCAAAGAGCTTTCTTTGTCCTTTGTCCTTTGAAGATTACACAGAGAGTGATACAGCAACACCATTAAAATGAATATTCATGTTAAAGCGTCTATAAGTGATTTTTAAAGAATACTTAAGAACACAAACTGAATTCCCGTCCTGACAGCGGTCACTACAACAGATGCTCTGACAAATAACCGTGTCTCTGTGACTATTCAGAGCTCTGTCATCAGCTAATAAACGCACAAACCGTCACCTACAAATCCGGATTCTATGAATATGCAAATTGGACACGCCCCCAGCGCTACACAGGGCCACGCCCTCCAAAACATCTACATCTGTGTTCAAAAAAAAAACCTTCTCATGCTTCAGCTGTTGGGTTTGTCCTGCATACAGAACCTTCGCAAACCCCCGACTGACCCCCAGACGTGAATAATCAACTGTTCATTTGCGTATGATGCTTATGACCCCTCCCTCCTCACATGAACACAAGCATATACAGTACACACTGCTGTGTTTAGTTATAATTTCGTACAGAAAATATTCAATCAGGACGTGTGTAGGTTTTTTTTTTTTAAGTGCTGAACAAGTCATTTCCGAACCCTGGACAACCTCCAGGCATAAATATTCAACGCTTAGAGCTACATAATTAATGAACAAGAAAACCAGCCGTGTTCTGCAGTAAAACAAATGAAAAATGAAATATATATATATATGTATATAAATACAGCCCTGATTTCAATCAATCAATCAATCAATCAATCAATCAATCAATCAATTTCATCTGGCAACCCTCTAGTACACACAATTTATGATTTATAAGAAACAGAAACCAAAAAAACAACAACAAAAACATCATCATCAACAACAACAACAACAACAACATAACCTAAGAGTTTCATGTTTTTTTTTTTTTATCTATATGCTACAAAAACATTTTGTCACACTCCAAGAAATAAGAAATAAACAAAACGAGCTAAAATGTTTAATTTGACAATGAAAATAACCTTCAAAATATGATTACTGAGGGAGTAACTCTCAAACTGCCAGTCTGCAAGGGGGAAAACCTCCCTGGGAATAAACAATCTGGCAACCCAGTAGTATATTATGCAATTTATCAATATACAGAATCCCAAACAACAACAACAACAACAACAACAACAACGTCTAACATTATTTAACCGCAGGCCTGAATAATTGTTTGTTCCCACTGGAATTATTCATTTCTTGATTTTCGTGCTACATAAACAAGACAAAATAACAGAAAAGGAGCCGAAATCTATGTTTAGCAATGAAATTAGCTTCGACAGAAGACGCCTAATGGGGGAGAAACTCATTCTTGCTCATGACTAAAAGTGTCCTAGATGCACAGAACCCAAAAATCATACATACAACATAAACCATAACCCGAGAGCGATTCGTTTTTACCTGTCTATACTACAAAAACTTCCACGCACCTGAGCAACTGTTTGTCTCACTCTGAGCCCGGCTTCAGTTATCCATTTTCTGTGCTATATAATAATAATAATAATAATAATAATAATAATAATAATAATAATAATAAAGTTATTCCTCATCTAGCAAACTGTAATGGAAGGAAACCTCCCAATCTGGCAACTCTGAAATTCTTACTTTATTAATATACACATCCCAAAACATCAACAAATATATCAATATATGAATAGATAAATATATAAATATATACCATAACATCCACAGACCCGAACAATATAGTGTCACACTCAAAAATGTGAATGTAGCAATAAAAAAAAAAAACATTAAAAAGTTACTCTTAATAGAGGGAAATGTTTCAATCTGGCAACCCGGCAACTTTCTTGCACAATGTGTTTCTGTGTTGAGGCGCATTGTTCATTAGCTGTGTGTAGCTTATATAAACACTGGAAGAGTCCAGATCTCTCTCTCTCTCTCTCTCTCTCTCTCTCTCTCTCACACACACACACACACACACAATTCTGAGTCAGATCTCCCTGGGACTCGGAGGCATTACCACTGAGCTGTGTGTGTGTGTGTGTGTGTGTGTGTGTGTGAGAGAGAGAGAGAGAGAGAGAGAGAGAGATGAAGTGATGTGCACAGATGCACGAGCAGGAGGAAGTTCATCATGCATGACCAAAAAATAAAAAAGAAAAGAAAAGAATAAGGAAATTGCTGTCATTCCACGATAGCGTGCACTTCCGGTCTGACATCGCACTCAGGGTCCAAGGCACAGCACGCAGTGAAGCGTTATGACGCCTGTATAACGCTGGGAAAGCCAGCCGGACTTACCTGATAGGTATAAAAGCGCGTGCCGTTGGGCGGATGCATCTTCGGGGAGCTCGTCCCCGCGCTCATGTCCGCGAAAATCATAGCGATCACCGAGGAGTTGGACAGGGTCCGGGGAGAGTTCAGTAATCCTGCGCGGTGATTAGAATCCCGCACACTGATGCGGGGGAAACGCGGGAGACAGAGAGAGAGAGAGAGAGAGAGGGAGAGAGAGAGAGAGGGAGGACACGCGCTCTTCCAGCCACCGCGTCAGCGCCGTGTCTCTCTCCTCATCTTCCCACTGTGCTGAGGATGATGCTGTGCACGAGCAGCGCGCGACCGCGCCATCCCTCCTCTCATCTGTTCCCACTGCGCGACAGCACGCGCTCCAGGAGCTCAGACAGCGCTTATAACCCTTACACTTTCTTTTGATCTCTTTTTGATGTTGTTGTTGTTGTTGTTGTTGTTATTGTTATTGTTGTTGTTGTTGTTCCCCCAGAAAACCACGCCCTCCTCGCTCTGGGATTGGTCAGTGTCCAGCGCTCGTGAAGGAGTTCTGACTCGCTGTGATTGGTCAGTGTACTGCTCTCTATCTCTACACAGTAAACACAGTTCATACTAGAGCATGGGTTTGCAAACTTTCTTTCTAGACCTTCATTCTTTCAGGAGTGAATAACAACAACAACAACAACAACAACATGGCAGTTCAAAAAATATAGAAAAAACATCATTTGACCTGCACAAGTGCAAAAGCTTTTAATTTCACGGAGAAACTTCATGGACTCAAACTAAAAGTCCAGGGGGTGGAGTCTGACCTGATCCAGCTCCGCCTACCTTGACGGACTCAAACTAAAAGTCCAGGGGGTGGAGTCTGACCTGATCCAGCTCCGCCTACCTTGACGGACTCAAACTAAAAGTCCAGGGGGTGGAGTCTGACCTGATCCAGCTCCGCCTACCTTGACGGACTCAAACTAAAAGTCCAGGGGGT
>CM040992.1:2217861-2228869 GCA_022985145.1 Pangasius djambal
GCGCTCATGAATCATTCATCAGCTCTACAGGAGCGCGGGAGGAGAACATTTCACAGGGAGAATCGATGCACGCGCACATCGCAGGAACGCGGGAATGGCTTTCCTGCAGGAAAACAGCCGAGGATACGCTTCTCACTCGCAGAACATGTGGACTCAAGGGAGAAGAAATCAAGTGTACAAGATGCCTCCTTTACTTCAGCTGTTACTTGATACTGTACATTATAGCACCAAACATCTCCGACAGCTACACTGTTTTTTTTCTTTTCTGCAAAAAGTCAAAACAAGAATGAAGTACTTTGGACAAATCTACTTACAAATATTAATAATTACATCACATGACTTTGATGCATCATAGGGATCACAGATATTTAAGGATGATTGCTCATTTAAAAAAGTGTAATGAACACTAAAGTCATAAAAAATCTGCATTTTTATTCAACTAAAAGTAGTTTCTTTTATAATAATACCAATACCCGAATGTTTATAATAAACGCTATATGCCAGTTATACAATATGTACAATACTGTTGTCATGGAGACGCTAAAACATCGCCTCCAAACCTCTATTCTATACGATAGAAGGCCACCAAAGTAGCACTTTGTAGTGAGCATTTGTGCTTCTAAGATCAAGCTTTGTTTTGTTTTTGTTTTTTTATCTCACTGTGTTTTACGTCATTTGTCGTATCTCATTATGGACAAATAACGGCTATTAAATCATTTTTAGCACTGTAATATTTTACAACAGACAATATCAGGATAATATGGATATCTGTGCTTAAATCTCTGAAAACATGGCTTACAATGCAGGAGAAAATATCTCGAATATGAGCAAATTTATCTAATATTTCTTATTATGAGATCATTATAAGTCAAATATGTTGCAAGCTTTAAAATTTCTCAATCTACTGGCAAACACTTTTGATTCTTTCTAGAAAAAAATGAATAAAATATAGAAAACCTATGTGCCTCGAGAAGAAGACTTTTTCAAGGTTGAAATTAGCTTAAAAAATGTCTAGAAATAAGTTTAATTGTAATCTTATAATTAGAAATACTTGATAAATGCAACCATATTCAAGAAGTTTTCAATTTTTTGTAGCGTAAAAATAATACATTTCTGTGAGGTTTATTTTCCTATAACTGCACATCACCAAGTACTTTATTCCTCTTATACCACAGCAATTTAATGTTATTTCCTGTTGTCACTTACGTTATAGCAGCTATAAACAGTTGTTCCCTCACCAGCCTCTCTTTCTTCCCTGACAAAAAAAAAACCCAAAATGTCACGTTTCTAAGAAACCACAAAGAAGCGTAAACTCCTCTGTCCTGATGATGTCAGAAACGTAAAGCTACAGCTTTACCTCTGTCTGTTACAAAGCGCTGACACTGGAGACTCCTTCCATACATGTTAAATAAACATCTCCTTACAGAACATGTCACCATATCAACCATTTTTAATCTAATCACACCGGTATGAGTGCGTTAATATAAACCTGTGATTTGCAGCTGCAGAAAATTAATCAACACTTTCTGACCAATCACAATACAAAATTAAACAATAAAGAATTCATTTAAAAAAATTATAAAGCAGTTCTAATGATTTATAAATATAAGCGTTACTGAAAGTGAAACACTGATCCTCTGAATCCATCTTCACTCTTTATCATCGTTAGCTTCACACGTCTCATAACGGCTTCATCAATTATTTCTCTGCTCGGTTCTCAGCGGTTTTTCTTTTTCAGAACCCATTTCCTTTCCAGAGAGAGAGAGACACGGCACTTGTGCTGCAAAAGCTCCTGCTGAAACTTTAATGTGCAGATAATCTTTTAAGGAAAGAGAAATGAAAGAGAAGAAAAGCTACATGTTATAAAGTCATGAGGTTCTATTAGTTTTAACCAGAGGGTTTGGGGAAAGATCTTTACAGCCGGGTATAAACACAGAGCCTGAGGAGGCGCAACATTACAAAAATCAATATCAATTCCACACCAAACGTCAGCAGTTCAAACAGCGAAGCAGTTTAATGATCCACAGAATCTGAGTCAGAATCAAGTTTATCGGTCAATTACTTTTACTTTACTTACTACTTCTTTTACGAGGAATTTCACTCTGCTGTTTCTCACGGTGGGACAAGCAATAATCAAGAAATTTGGAATAAAAAGATTTTTTTTAAAGATTTTATGCATTCTATTATTCTTTTTTTATTATTATTATTTAACATCATTTTCTTTTACCATCAAACACTGACATTCTCCACCAAACACCAACGTTCTCCATAAAACACACCAACATTCTCCATCAAGCATCAAGTAAGTAAGTGAAGTGACTTGTGGCCAAGTATGGTGAATTTGTGCTCTGCATTTAACCCATCCAAGTGCGCACACACAGTAGTGAACACACACACCCGGAGCAGTGGGCAGCCATTTTAGCTGCGGCACCCGGGGAGCAGTTGGGGGATCAGTGCCTTGCTCAAGGGTCTCACCTCAGTCATGGTATTGAAGGTGGAGGAGAGCGCTGGTCATTCACTCCCCCACCTACAATCCCTGCCGGACCTGAGAATCGAACTCACGACCTTCAGGTTCACCTTCGGGTTACAAGTCCGACTCTCGGACCATTAGGCCACGACTGCCCCCAACATTCACCATCAAACAACAACATTCACCATCAAACATCGACATTCACCATCAAACACTGACATTTAGCTTTTTTTATGTAAACACTTCACTCCATCTTCTCCATTATTAAAGAATAAAAAAAGCATCAGTATTTGAAATAGTCTTTAATAGTCTTTGGTCTGTTCAGTGTTTGTGTGTTATAAGATGCAGTAGATATAATGAACCAGTCAGGAATGTAGCTGCATTTAAATATCACTGGTGCTATTCTCGACCAACAGCCAAAAAAGTTTCAGCTGAAACCTTTGGAATGAAACCATCAGCCAACTCCAGAGCAAAACTTTGCTTTTGTGTAAAAAGTACTCGGTCGGAAATCTCTGGAATCCAACAGGAATCTCTGGGAGTTTTGTGTGACATCGGATTGGGATTGAAGATAAATGCTTCTCTGGAGCGATGTGTGATTCAGTGGTGTAGAGCTGTAATTAACGCCGGCAGCTGCAGGAGACGAGCAGCAATACACACTCAGCCAAACTCTAATTAAACTGCAGCTGGTGGACTGAGCCTCTCCCTCTACAGCTTAAACATCTATCAGTGTTGAGAAAAAGAGAGAAATTGTAAAAATGTTAGGTGAATAATCGTAAAGATGGTAAAAATGTTATGGGAATAATCGCAAAGATTGTAAAAATGTTAGGAGAATAATCGTAAAGACTGTAAAAAAAATGTTAGGAGAATAATCGTAAAGATTGTAAAAAATGTTAGGAGAATAATCGTAAAGATTGTAAAAATGTTATGGGAATAATCGTAAAGATTGCAAAAATGTTATGGGAATAATCATAAAGATGGTAAAAATGTTATGGGAATAATCGTAAAGATTGCAAAAATGTTAGGTCAATAATCGTAAAGATTGTAAAAATGTTAGGTCAATAATCGTAAAGATTGCAAAAATGTTAGGAGAATAGTCGTAAAGATTGTAAAAATGTTAGGAGAATAGTCGTAAAGATTGTAAAAATGTTAGGAGAATAGTCGTAAAGATTGTAAAAATGTTAGGTCAATAATCGTAAAGATTGTAAAAAAAAATGTTAGGGGAATAATCGTAAAGATTGTAAAAAAAATGTTAGGGGAATAATCGTAAAGATTGTAAACATGTTAGGAGAATAATCGTAAAGATTGTAAAAGAAATGTTAGGGGAATAATCGTAAAGATTGTAAAATTTGGTAAAAAAAAAAAAAGGTTGGGAGAATAATCGCCAGCATCATAATAAGGTCGATGTGGCTCAGCATGAATCTGCTGTGTGAAGAGCATTCAGAGGTCAAGCTTAGATTAGATCAGTATGGAGTGTGAATAAAAGTGTGTAAATACACACACACACACACACACACACACACACACACACCTGCATTGTTGAGACAGCATAGTATTATTATGGGCAGGGAGAGAGTGTTGCCTGGCAACACATGCTGCATGCCAAAGCCCAGGTGTGTGTGTGTGTGTGTGTGTGTGGTGAGACAAGGAGAAAAAAGGTTAAATTCACAGAGAGATTTCAGACACACAAACAGAAAACACACAACTATAACAATGCTAAACAACTGGTTTAAATTTCACCTTTTAAAGAGACTAGTTGTTTATGTTAGTAATTTTGTACAACTAATATTTTACCTAAAACACACCCTCACGGAATGCGGTAGGCTAGTTCATATTTATCTTGAAGTAGAGCGTCCAAGACGGGGTTTTCCAATAACACCTAGACGACTGCCTTTAAACACAAACACTCACCTTTAAACATGAAAAAAAAACAGGGATAGAAAATACAGACTTTGCTGTCAAATGTAACACGATGTAACATAAAAGCAATTTAAAAAATGAAAAATAAAAAGACTAAAATGATGATATATATGAATGAGAAGATGGCAGTGTTCACCAGTATACAGTATTACTGCAGGAATAGTCCTAGTTGTAATGATCACCTCTAAATTCAATGCACTTTTTTCAGCTTCTTCTGACGAGAAAATCAATCAATAGATAAAGCAATTAATGGTAGTGTTTTCTTTTTTTCCCAAAATAAAGTGCTAAAGTTTAATATGTGTGTGAGTCAACCTGGGAAATTTATATACTATACTTAAGTTCTGAAGACTGAAATATGTTTCTCTTTTGCATGTTTCTCGACCGGCAGTAAACTTCTAGCATTTTAATCACATTAAAGATTTCATTCCACTGAAATACGCCAACACACTGATTTCTCTAAATGTAACTGCTATACGTTGATTTGAATTTGCATTTAATGTGATCACTGGTTTAATTTAACAGCAGCACATAGAATAGCACTTGATCCAGCACAGACCATTCTTTTACATTTTACTCATCATTTATTATTTATCACGTTCTGACGGTTACTCGAGACACTAAATCGAGGTCATGAAACCGTAATGTGTGTTTAAGATGTAGGAGATTTTATCACACTTTTAATTCACTGTTTTTATTTGTACAATTAACAAAACAATGCTGATGTTTGTGTTAATCCGATGCGCTCTCCTGTAAAGAAAGCGTGTCCACATTGTGAAGGATAATCTGACCTAGCCCTCATCTGCTCCGCTTACCGAGAAACTTTAACTTCATTCATCATTTCATCCACGAATAAGTCACTGCTCGAGATAAGCGATTTCTGTGTGTACAAAGAACTTTTTGTGTACTTTAAAGTGATGCTATTATTAACTGATTAACAATGTCATGTTTATTTGCCTCAAATGACTTTCCATAGTGACTTTGAGTGTATTTACAGACAAAACGTACATTTCAGCGTGACGGATTGTAGTTACATCAAACTGTCAGACAGCGGCGCTGGATTTAACGCTGCTCCTCGCCCGAGCCGATGTCACACAAGAACTTAATTTCAAGTTCAGAATCATGCGTAACTGAGACACGCCTCTGTTTTAGACAAACTCCGCCCACATCTGTGTAACTTCTGGGTAGCACTGAAGTGTGTGGTTACGTCTGAGGTCTGAAGACTGATGTGTGTCATTTCAGCACTAAATCCTCACTGCACACTTACCTCAAGTCTGATGTAGTGAGTTGATCTATTTGCCAGGTCTGTCTATATTTAGCTTTTTTCATCGCGATGCTAGCTCCATTCTTTAATAGCTCTAGGGAACGCTAGTAGCTAGCATTAGCAAACAATTTCCCAGTTTTTTATTGTGGTTTGGTGTTTTTTTTTCCATTTCACATCCATCATGTGAGCTTCACGTAAGCAGTTCAGGTAATCATGTGGGTCATCAGTAGCTATGATGCAAATAAAGAGCCAAAACTTTACTGTGCACAATCTGTGTTAGCCGTCGAATAGAGAGATAATTATTCTTTAAAAAAAAAATGAACAGAACATTCAGGTACTTGGGCTAGATCGAGTTTAGTGCATGTGTGTGATTTGATTTGCGATTTGAGACGCAGCCCGAGAGCATTGTGTTACAGTGACAGTGTGTTTTACAGCATCATTAGCGTAATGTGGTGACCTGATTCCACCCAGCCTGAGCAGATCAATACACACACCCACACACACACACACACACACACACACACTACAACTTGAGACAGGATCGATTCTGTCCCTCCATCCAGACGAAGATTAACTTTCTGATGCGACTTGTACAGCAGATTTTTTTCCCATCCTGTCAGATGATAACTGGTGCATTTGTTGATTTTTTTTTTCACTGTGTTTAAAAAGTGACTCTTTATTCTCTCTCTCTCTCTCTCTCTCGAAGTTAATAAGATTTTTAAAAACGCAGCTTGTCATCTTTTGTTACGGAGAAACCGCAAAGAAGCGTAAACTCCTCTGTCCTGAAGATGTCGGAAAACTTAAAGTTACAGCTTTACCTCTGTCTGTTACAATGCACTAACACTGGAGACTCCTTCCATCAATGTTACATAAACATCTCCTTAATTTAAGAAAACTTCACCATATCAACGATTACACACGATTCTTAATTCGTTTATTATCAGTGGAGCATCCGTTGTACGAGTCCCTGTGCATGAGCTGTTGCTATAGAAACCATCACGTATTAGATCGAGTGCATTAATATAAACCTGCGCTACTGTCAGAGCTGCTGTTATAGAGAATTAATCAACACCTTCTGACCAATCAGAATTTATAAATATCTCATACTGTAAAATTTCACAGTCTTTTTTAAAAACATGTGCTGTAACTTTTTTCGGTCTCTCTTAACATTTTATTTTAGTATCTTTAATCATGTACCTTATGAAAAAAGTTATTCTGTCAAAACATATCTATCAGGAAGTTATACTCAACTCCGTTTGGGCTTTAATTTAACTTTCTATTTACTAAAAGCTAAATTATTTTATATAATATTTTATTTTTAATTTATTATAAAAAGTAGAATCCATGTAAACATAAACACATGTAAAATGTAGAATACACTTACAAAACCACCTGCAGCTGGATAGGACAGAGACGCTGTTTGCTTAATCTGCTGCTCCCCCTGCTGGTCCGGAGTAATGTGTGCATCTCTCTCTCTCTCTCTCTTTCTCTCTCACTCTCTCTCCTCAGAGACAATCATTCAGAAATGGATGACAAATGAGTGTGCGCTCGAGCTGATCCTATGATCCAATGGAGCCTCACAGAGAAAAATAAATATTTAATCAAAGTGTTTTCAAGCTGTAGAATACACAACCACCCCCTCCACACACACACACACACACACACACACAAAACCAGCCACACCCACACACACACACACACACGTACACATATGTACTGTACAAACATGTACCTTATACCTTATATCTTAAATACTGCATGTCTTTCTTACATGCTCCACTCTGTTATGTTCCACGTGCAAAAACAAGTCTGTCTCCATGGAAACCAGAGCCCGGGAAATATGGCGCCATCCGTACCGGGTTCCTTGTGGTTGAGAGACATATATATTTATATGAGAGAGAGAAAGAGAGAGAGAGAGGGCTCATGACCTTGACTATTGCTGCCCTGTGGGATTAACTCTCATTTACAGCCTTTCTGAGTTCAGTACATCACCATTATGGGAAAGTTCCCGATCAAAAACGATGTGTTTCACCGAGCTGAACAGCTGACAAGAGCGCAAAAATGCCAGGAATACACGTTAATATTGAATAACCCGGATGTACGCAGGGACCTTTAATGAATGTGAAAAAAATGAAACCAAGATAAATCATATCAGACCTTTTTCCACCTTTAACCAACAACATTCAAGTGAAAAACAATCCGAAGCATTTTCAGACACGTAACAATAACCTTGTTGCATAAGTGTGCACATTCTTTTTATAATTGGGGATAAATTTACAAAATTTACAAAAGGACAAGACAAAAACTTACCAGGGAGGCTGCCAAGAGAAGAACAGCAACATTAAGGGAGCTGCAGGAACATCTGACATGTACTGATTACTCTCTGCATGTGACAACAATCTCTCATATTCTTCTTACCAGGGAGGCTAGCCAGAAGCCCTTTCTCACAAGAAACATCCAAGCTCAACTAAATCACCCCAAACCATGTGGCAAAATGTGTTCTGGTCTGATGAGACCAAGGTAAAACTTTCTAAAAGATATGTTTGATGCAAACATAAGACAGCTTATCACCTACAGAACACCATAACCACGGTAAAGCATGGTGGTGGCAGCATCATGCTATGGAGCTGCTTCTGTTAAGCTGGGACTTGAGCTCTAGTCAAGATAGGGGGGCGCTGCAGATGAAGAAGAATCAAGGAAGAGTGGAATTAAATTGTTAATGAAGATATGCTAAGACTGGTAGACTCTTGGAAGACTCTTACGCAAAAAGACCGAGTGCTGAATTACAAGCAGAAGCTGCTTTAACAAAGTATTAGTTAAGGGGTGTGCATACTTATTCAACCAGGTTACTGTAAGTTTTCTTTTTTTTTTCTTTTTTTCTATTTGTTTTCCACTTGAATGTTGTTGGTTGCTATTTCACATTAAAGGTGGAAAACGATCTGACCGATCATTTTTTTTTACATCACAAAACCCTGCAATGCTAACAGGGGTGTGTAAACTTTTGTGCCATCCTGACGCTTGTCATGTTACTGAAAAACCAAAAAGCGTAAACTCTGTCCTTAAGGCTTTCTTGTTCCTTTTAGCTTTTACTAGTTGAGCAGTAATTAAAGAAGAAACAGTAGTTGTCTTTCCCACAGTTAAAGCAGAAACAGAACGTCGCTGTTTCTCAGTGGTTTTATTTGTACCGCAAACGTCACTTCAGTTACCAGCTACACGCAGTCTGCACAGTACATCTCAGCTTCAGCGCTTCTCAGGCTACACTCTTAACAGCGAAACGAAATGCAAGTGCAATAAATGTGGGAAATAATAAATCTGTGCTTCATGTTACACTATTTAAGGACGCGCTCGTGTCTGAAATCACTGATTAACTCAGCGCGCAGTGCGGTGTGGAAACTCTTCATAGCTTAATGATGGACGGAGGACGTGATGTCTACAGCAATGTCAGGGAGGTTTTAAAATCATGCATCCAAGAGATGTCTGTCTGAGCCGCCATGTGCTGCTGCTCTGACTCTACACTAGCTGAGTGGGATTGGATAGCGATGCGCAACCCGCGGCTCCGAAAACGCACTTTCACCCAGCGCTGAATTCACTCCGCCACAGTGCACAGGTTTTATTTAGCTTTAACCCTTTCATGCATAAATTACTTATAAGCATTAAAATTACATGATGCATGAATTTTGACTTTCTCTAAATATCACTTACATTAAACAGCAAGTGGATACACAATGGACATCTATTCTGAAATATTTTCACATTCACGACGTACATTTAACTGCTTTCTTTACCGTCTACCTCACTGGTTTTACCTCCACCCTGACTAGTCCACATCCACACAGGAGAAACTAGTCAACCAATTAACCCACTGGTTAAAGCAACCCATTAACCCATTATCCTGAAGCCCACGAGCTCCTGCTGCCGCCATCTTGAGCGCTACATGTCTATCATCTCTGCTCTGTGTGTCCGTGTGTTTGTGTTAGTCTCATTTTCTAACAGAACATTAGCAGAGATTGTTAAATGACAGACCCCTCCTGTGTGTGTGTATGTGTGTGTGTGTGTGTGTGTGTGTGTGTGTGTGTGTGTGTGTGTGTGTTGAGAAGATCGGACCACCTGCTAAAATCCAGGACGTGTGAGGAGGAATCACAGTGGGACTGTGATAAAGATAGAGAAAATGCGACACTCTGTATATGTGTGTGTGTGTGTGTGTGTGTGTCATGCCCATATTCAGAACACAATGTCCTGGGACTTAATTATTTCTTACATACACTCATCACACTCGCTAACCAAGCTTTAATTGGTGGAGTCAAAACAAACAACACTATACACACACACACACACACACACACACACACACACACACACATTACCAACAGATCTCAGCCAAGGGCAAAGTCACCAGGACACACCAGCAGATGGACGTTTCTGTTTGTTTCTCTCCTCCACAAGACACATTATTTATGGGTTTATTATTTATTTATAAACCACAGAGCCGCTGAGTTCTGCACTCTGATTGGTCAGAAGGTGTTGATTAATTCTCTGTAACAGCAGCTCTGACAGCAGGTTTATATCAATGCGCTCATTCTAATACGTTATCATTTGTGTAGTAACAGATTTTAAAAACGTGTGTGATTGTTGATAAGGTGAAGTTTTCTGTAAGGAGAAATGTGTTTATGTAACATTTATGGAAGGAGTCTCCAGTGTCAGTGCTTTGTAAGAGTCAGAGGTAAAGCTGTAACTTGAAGTTTTCTGATATCTTCAGGACAGAGCAGTTTCCGCTTCTGTGTGGTTTCTCAGTAACACGACAGGCTGCGTATTAACTTCAAGAGAGACAAAATAGTGACATCTTAGTGACAGCTTGTGTAAAGTTGAACTTGTGTAAGTTGAGCTTGTGTGTTTCTGAGCTTGTGTAAAGTTGAGCTTGTGTTAGTCGAGCTTGTGTAAAGTTGAGCTTGTGTTAGTTGAGCTTGTGTAAATTTGAGCTTGTGTGTGTGTCTGAGCTTGTGTAAGTTGAGCTTGTGTTAGTTGAACTTGTGTAAGTTGAGCTTGTGTGTTTCTGAGCTTGTGTAAAGTTGAGCTTGTGTAAATTTGAGCTTGTGTGTGTGTCTGAGCTTGTGTAAGTTGAGCTTGTGTTAGTTGAACTTGTGTAAAGTTGAGCTTGTGTGTTTCTGAGCTTGTGTAAAGTTGAACTTGTGTAAGTTGAGCTTGTGTGTTTCTGAGCTTGTGTAAAGTTGAGCTTGTGTAAATTTGAGCTTGTGTGTGTGTCTGCGCTTGTGTTAGTTGAGCTTGTGTTAGTTGAGCTTGTGTGTTTCTGAGCTTGTGTAAAGTTGAGCTTGTGTAAATTTGAGCTTGTGTGTGTGTCTGCG
>CM040992.1:2236141-2249389 GCA_022985145.1 Pangasius djambal
GGCCCTGATTTTACTGAGTGACAGGTCAAAAGGGGGTGGAGCTTAAGTTAAGCAAATTTAACATGACATCATTACTAGTCTTTTTTATAGTTGTTCAGCTCAATAAAATGTGAAGCATAAATGACTATATTTACTCATACAATAGAGCAGCAATGTTAGCTATGCTAGTTAGCCTCGCTCATGTTAATTTCCCTTAGCATGCTAGCTCACGTTGTTGTGACGTCATATCACCGGGTTTGTGATTGGCTGATCGAATTTGATCGAAGCCCCGCCCTTTTTTGATTCCGAGTTGTCCATCACTCAGCTACATACGACTGAGAGTAATTAGCATGAATTCAAAAATGTACAGATTCTTAACTGGTTATTTTTTTAATAAACACTGAATAAAACATTCATTGGTTTTAAAAATGTGGCAGAATCGTGATATGTTTCCAGACAGATGGATAAAAATTGACGAGATCATCGTACCACAACGTAGCTGAATCCTGGACCCTGATTGGTCAGAAGAAGGTGTTGATTCATTTCCTGTAACGGCAGCTCTGACAGTAGTAATGAGCTCGTTGTGATGAGTTATCGTTTCTATAGCAACAGCTACTAATTTCAGTAGAGGCTGCTGTAACATAAGTGAGAACAGGAACTGTAACTATATACGGATTTAAAAAAAAAAGTATGTTCTTTAATAAGTAAAAAATGTCATCGATTGCTGTGGTATGAGAAGAATAAATCTCCTGGAGCCGAGCTGTTTCAGGGGCTGTAACAGTAACGCTGCTTCATCACTGATTGTTTTACTACGACGGCACTACACACGGTGAGTTATTGCTTACATACTGCACTGCGTTGTTCGGGTCGTGTTGCCAAATCTGCATTTTTTCCACACAGACAATAAGCAGTTATAGAATCCAGTGATATTTAACACGTAGTTACTTTATGCCGCGTTTCAACTCCTAAAAAGAAAGCGCACCCCAGTTAAGAGGCAAAATGTTGATGTTGGATTTGTCCGACTATCTCGTAATTCTGTTTAAAAAAAAAAAAAAAAAAAAAAAGATATATATTTTTGAAAATATAGTAAAAATAAAATGCGCTGATTTGATAACATCGTAAACTACGATAAAATATCGTGCGGGTATCATGATATGAAAACGTAACATCGACACACACCTGGTGCGCAGAACGCACTTTATTGCACCTCTCTGAATGTTTATGGAGTCAATAAAGCACTAATAATAATAATAAAAATAATAATAATAATAGTTTTGGACTTTAATTTCCTGTTTATGCCTAATCTGCATATCACACACTACACTACACCTGACCGACTGTATGAGGTTAAAATCAGATACACGACGCGTTAAAACCAGCAGGTGTACTATTTATCGTTTCAGCAGATCTGGCAACCCTGTGGTCAGTAACAGAAGAAATCAAGACAGAAAGGTGTAAGTCGCGCAGAAACACAGGGTGGTGTTTTGGATTTTGTCTAGATCAGCTGCACAAAGGATGCTGGGAAAAGGCCGGTGCGGCCGTGACAGCGTCCCTTCCACCAGCCCTCGTCCACCATCTCGATGTTAGTGATGATGTCATCAGGCGCGAAGGAGATCTCGTCATCCGCCTCTGAAATCAGACCAGACTGTTATTACACACTGTCGCCTGTGTGTGTGTGTGTGTGTGTGTGTGTGTGTGTGTGTGAGAGAGAGAGATACTCACCGCCCTGATAGTCGTACAGAGCCCGGGCTGATTGGCCGCCGGTCTTTATATCTTCATAATCATTCTCAGCAGCTGTGAGAGAAAACACACACCATCACACACAAGCCACGGCTGTGTCCCAAACCACCCCATCTTCACTATACAGCGCACTATATAACATGTAGCCTATATAGTGAATAGGGGGTGTGGTTTGGGGCGTGTCCACAGTGGAAGGATGATGCAGTTTATGTGGCCTAAGTGAAAGCGATCTTTGTAAAAATCCAGTCCAAAATGATTCAGTTCTCCATGGAGGGATTCGATTCAGTGATTTATTTACTCTTCTATCTGATTTGGTAAATAAAAAAAATGTATTGTTCAATTCAATATAGAGGGATTTGATTCGTTACTTTTGATCGTTACCTTACAATTTAATTCAAAAGCAATTTTTTTTAATTAAAAATGAGTTAATTTAATAATAAGTTAATCATAGAGTGATTCGATTCAGTGGTTTATTACTTTACAATTCAACTCAAAAGCAATTTTTGTAAATAAAGAATCATTTAATTCACTAAACAGAGATTTGGGACACGCCCACAGTGCACTGATGATGGTGTTTATGTGCACTATGTAGTGAATAAGGCATGTGGTTTGGGACACGCCCACAGTGCACTGATGATGGTGTTTATGTGCACTATGTAGTGAATAGGGCATGTGGTTTGGGACACGCCCACAGTGCACTGATGATGGTGTTTATGTGCACTATGTAGTGAATAGGGCGTGTGGTTTGGGACACGCCCGCAGTGCACTGATGATGGTGTTTATGTGCACTATGTAGTGAATAGGGCGTGTGGTTTGGGACACGTCCACAGTGCACTGATGATGGTGTTTATGTGCACTATGTAGTGAATAGGGAGTGTGGTTTGGGACACGCCCACAGTGCACTGATGATGGTGTTTATGTGCACTATGTAGTGAATAGGGCGTGTGGTTTGGGACACGCCCACAGTGCACTGATGATGGTGTTTATGTGCACTATGTAGTGAATAGGGCGTGTGGTTTGGGACACGCCCACAGTGCACTGATGATGGTGTTTATGTGCACTATGTAGTGAATACGGAGTGTGGTTTGGGACACGCCCACAGTGCACTGATGGTGTTTATGTGCACTATGTAGTGAATAGGGCGTGTGGTTTGGGACACGCCCACAGTGCACTGATGAGTGTGTGTAAGTGCACTATGCAGTGTCTAACCGGTGTAATGAGCTGAGTCGAGGTCCTCGTAGTCTGCTTCATCGATGTCTCTGTGAGGAAGAGGAGGAGGAGCAGACTCGTCTTGCCCTAAGGAGGGGGGGATGTAAGTGGGTGTGGGGGGGGTAGGTAGGTGGGGGGCAAAAGCAATCTTTGTAAATCCAGTCCGAAATGATTGATTTATTTACTCTTCTATCTGACACAAACGTGATTTTTGTAAATAAAAAAATTATAAGATTCAATTCACTACAGAGTGATTTAGTGAGATCATTACGTTACAATTCAATTCAAAACTATTTTTTTAAATTAAAAATGATTCATTTCATTATAGAGTGATTCGATTCAGTGATTTATTCCTTTACAATTCGATTCAAAAGCAATTTTTGTAAATAAAGAATCATTCAGTTCACTGAGCAGAGATCTGATTCAGTGATTCATGATGACTCTCTGTCCTCAGTGCACTACTGAGTGTGTGTAAGTGCACTATGCAGTGTCTAACCGGTGTAATGAGCTGAGTCGAGGTCCTCGTAGTCTGCTTCATCGATGTCTCTGTGAGGAAGAGGAGGAGGAGCAGACTCGTCTTCCTCTAAAATGTCATCAGATCGGGGGGGCAGTGACGGGGGCTCGTCATAGTCATGATCAGGCTGCTCATCATCCACCTGTGAACACACACACACACACACACACTTAGACAAGGGGAAGTGAACGAAGGGAAGTGAACGAGGGGAAGTGAACGAAGGGAAGTGAACGA
The DNA here is from genome assembly GCA_022985145.1 of Pangasius djambal. Classification (NCBI taxonomy): domain Eukaryota; kingdom Metazoa; phylum Chordata; class Actinopteri; order Siluriformes; family Pangasiidae; genus Pangasius; species Pangasius djambal. The sequence continues at coordinate 2,239,818 of CM040992.1, forward strand.
GGGGAAGTGAACGAGGGGAAGTGAACGAGGGGAAGTGGATGAACATGTAAGAAGCAGCACCTTTATGTTTGTACCTGAGTTACAGGATCAGGAGAGTCTCTGGGAATTTCAGGAAGTGGTCTAAAGTCCTGTGACGGTTTCACAGCTTCAGGGATGACAGGAGGCCTTTGTTCCTCCTCCTCATACTCACAGCGTTTCACCTACACACACACACACACACACACACACACACACACATACACGCGCACACACGCGCACAAATGAATCGCTCTTCAGTGAATTGAATTGAATCACTCTTGCTTTACAAAAATTGCTTTTGAATCTAATTGGAAAGTAATGAGTCACTAAACTGAATCATTGTTCTCTTAGTGAATTGAACTAAATTTGCTGAATTGAAAATCACTTCTGAATCAAATTAAAATCTAATTAAACATCAATCAAATCGCTTTTATTAATTCAATCATTCTTGATTTCCAGAAATGGCTTTTAAATCAAACCGAAAAGTAACGAATCACTGAATCAAATCCCTTTTCACTGAATCGTTAGTGAAATGAATTGAATTGTTCTCAATTGACAAAAAAATGTAACTGAATCAAATTGATTTGTCAATCAGAGCAGCACTAGCTAATCACACACTTGGAAAATATCGTCGTGTGATTGGCCGGACTCGGCTAGTGGGCGGGACTACGACTAGAAACTAAGGTTTGAATAAATAATCAGATTAAAGGTGAGATATGTGATGTTCACATGAACACATTCTGACTGGATATCTCATTTAACATCATGATACATACAGAGTCTTTAATATATTGTGCAAGCTAAGTGTGTGTGTGTGTGTGTGTGTGTGTGTGTGTGTGTGTGTGTGAACCTCTTGTCTCTTCTGTGCCTCCTCTTTTTCTCTCTTTTCTCGAGCTTGTCTCCTCGCTCGCTCCTCCTCCGCTCGCTTCCTGTTCTCCTCCTCTGCCGTCTTCGCCATGTTCTCAAAGCGGGACTTCAGGTTTCCGGCTCCTGAGCTTGCTACACACACACACACACACACACACACACACACAGTGCCATTGACTAACCATATATTCCTTAATAACCTTGTGATAAGCAGCATAATTGTTTAAAAGGGGGCGGGGTCCGAGTGAAAACATTTTTAGGAGGCGTGGTTTGACGTGCTGCTGCGATCTCATCTCATTCTCTTTAAAAATAGTAGAAACAACTTAGCACGTAGCATTTATATCTGCTCATTCCATTCTTGTGCAATAAATTCGACACGTTTAAAGCTGCAGTGTATAATTTTTAAAAGGGTTTCTATACCAGTAACATATCGATATCATATCATAGTATCAAGTAAATGTTTGCAGTAAAAAGTCATTTGCAGTATTGCTATGCAGTCAGTCATGCTAGTTTCTTCATTGTGGGCTTCTGTTTACATTTCTCAGGCCCTGAAATTAGCTCCACCCCCAATCTGAGCACAGCTGCTTGCTTTAAAGGCACCCTGTGAAATACATGTAGGGTCAGCAGAGGGCTGAAGTCTTACAGGGCAAGGGGGAAGGGTTTGTTTTTGTTTTTATTGCACTTCACCTCACAGCCAGCAGAGGGCTGAAAGACTACACACAGCTGCTTTAATTAACTCTGTACATTCTGTTCACAATTCACCTTACAACCACCAGAGGACTCTAAACATTACAAATGGCTCCTTTAATTAGTTTTATTGATTTTAATTAAAAAAAATAACAACTATCTGATTTAATTGTTTGTGTTTTCTCCGAATCATTTTATTATTAAATATAATCGTATTTAGTGCGTGTTTGGGTGAAGTGGCGTGTTTATTTTGAAGTGACATAAACAGAGGTGTAACGTGAGAATATTAGCGTCTGTATCGTAACAGTGTGACACTTACAGGCCTCGAGAGGTTGAGTTTTCTCGTAGGACGATGTGGGAGACTCCATTTCACTGAAGGAGGCTGCGCTCTGAGACGAGACGAGACGAGACGAGTCCGTGTCATTCAGCCATTATTGATCATGCTCATGTGTTAATCTGCATGTTAATGACATTTACCTTATCCATGCGGTCGGCCTGTACACCGTAGCGTCCTCCGAAACCTTTAGCGTAGTCTGTAACAGAGGACATACAGAAAGGTGATGCAAAAAAGAAAGTTTTATTCACTAAGACGATGTGTAAAATAAAGACCCCCCAGTGGCATGTGCTGGTACTGCAGGTGGAGGCGTCTATTCTATTTACTGTAAAATAATTACTAAATATTATTTCATTAAGCAAATCTTCTGATTCTCTCATGTGCTTTTTCTGATCTTATTTTCTCCTTTACCTCACCTCTGTGTCTCTCATCTTTCATCTCCTCCAACACTCTTTCCCTCTGCTTTCTACCCACTTTTCATTTCTTCTTCTTCTTCTCATCTCACGTCTTCTCATTCTGTCTTCTCTTTTCATCTACTATATTCTTTTACTTTCCCCCTCTTCTCCCTGTATATATTTTTCTCTGTACGCTTCTCTTTTGTTTTTCCTGTTCTTCTTCTTCTCTGTTCCTCTCATCCCCTCTTCTACTCTCTTCTTCTTTTCTCTTCTTCTCTATGCCTGTACTTTTTCCCTTCTCTTCTCTTCTCCCCTGTTTTCTCTGCCTTCTGTCCATTTCCCCTTATCTCTTCTTCCCTTCTCTTCTCTTTCTTTCACCTCTTTTCTCATCTTTTTTACTTCTCTCATTCCCTCATCCTCTCTTCAGTATATTTCAGTGTAAAACAGTTAAGCTCACCTTTCTGTGACTCGTGTTTCTCAGTTTCTCCTTTATAATCGTAACCCAGAGCCGCTTTATCCACTCTCTCCTTCTGCACTCCAAACTTCCCTCCAAAGCCTTTAGAGTAATCTACAGCCAAACAAACGAACAAACAAACAAAAAATAAAAAAATAAATGTGATAACATGTGACACTTTTTTATGCTGCACGAAAAGCTTTAATTTCCCTTTAACAGCTCTGAATATACGCCAGTCATATACAGCAGCGATTAACGGGGCCAAGCACCATTTGGTTCCACCCCTTAGTAAAAGATGAAGAACAGGACCCACTGTGACCATCAGGGCTTTTTCACGAGGAGATACTAAACTTGATGGCAATACATCAAGCCATTTCTGAGATATTGCCTCACATCCTGTTTTCAGTAGCCCTTTTATGTCGCAAATGAACTTGAAGCTTTTTTTGTTAACATCGGGGCATGCTTCTAAACATATGTGCCAAGTCTGGTGTCAATACAAAAAACATTGTCGAGAAATGGCCTGACTTCCTTTTTGATGACTTCACGATCAAACTTGTTCAAATTTGTTACGGACGAACCATGTAGAGTATCGAAAAACCAGAGAAATATGTTTTGTTCCGCATAGTCTGACAACGCAACGGTTCAGATTTCATAAAGATTAGATTAAGTTTCTAGGAGAAGTAATTTTTTAAAAAATTTGATAAAATACAAAATGGCTGACTTCCTGTTGTGCAAATCACACATTTTTTGCATCAGCAACACTGTGCACCTGCCAGTGAATCACTAAACTGAAGAATAATGGTTTGATGTTGAGCGGTTCAAAACTTACATGCAGTTTTACTAATGTGTGAATTATAGCGCCTCCTAGAGGTGAATTTACATGAAACTGCTTTGAGTCCTTTGGGACACAGTCCTTCACTCACGGTCTGAATATGTTACACAGTTACTGAGATATGTCCTTCGGTCCTGTTTAGAGGCTTCGCTGTCAAGTTTGTTTGCGTGTTATGGACAAACTGTCCTGCATATGAGAAGAAACAAGTCCAAGCAACACGTTTTGTTCAGATTGGTCTCATAATACTCAGATCCAAATTTGTGATGATTGGACAAAATTTGTAGAAGCAAAAAAAACTGTTTAAAAACATTTCCAATGTGGCGAAAATTAACATCATGTTAGCCACTGAATTTGGCATGACCCAAACAATCATACTCACATTTCTTCAACATTGTGTTTATTGCAAACGTTTGTCCAATTTTGCCCTGTTGTTGGCGCTAGAATGCTTGAGTGGCATACGCCAAATTTTCTGTGAAGGTACTGTAGCTGAGACCGTCATGTATTTCTGATCAAATTTCACAAAAAGACTATGAAGTGTTCTGTGGGCTGCCAAACAATAGCACATCTTTGGTGCTTGGCCCCCTAATTAGTACCAATGACCAACCTTTCTGTGACTCGTGTTTCTCAGTTTCTCCTTTATAATCGTAACCCAGAGCCGCTTTATCCACTCTCTCCTTCTGCACTCCAAACTTCCCTCCAAAGCCTTTAGAGTAATCTACAGCCAAACAAACAAATTCAAAATGTCATAACACCATGTCATACAGGTTTATATGCTACATGACATTTCATTTCCTCTTAACAGCTCTGAATATACACTGGTCAAAAAATACAAATATTATATACATAAATATTGCACATACAGAAAGAAATAAAATTATCAAGTTGATATAACTGTAATTCAGACAACATTCGATATGTCACGAGTAAAATTAAATAAATTAACTTGTGTGTTTATATACAGATATAGAAAAAATGCAAGCATAATGCACAATGCTTATCCAATATAATTATTTTAGAACATATAGCTGCAAGCAGCAATTAAGGGGGCCAAGCACTTTCACTTTCTTAAGGAGGCCAAACACTTTCTCTAAAGAAGACTAGAAGCCATTTGGACCATCAGCGCTTTCTCCCCAATGAGATGTATTAATTTGATGTCAAGCCATTGATGAGATTTTCCCTCATATCCTGTTTTCATTAGCCTTTTCAAAATGAACTCCAAGCTTGTTTGTTTACTTTAGGTCATGTTTCTAAACACACGTGCCATTTTGGGAAATGGCCTCACTTCCTGTTCAACTTCACACAAAACATTCGTTCATAATCACAAATTCGTTACATCAACAATACTCAGCACCCTGGGTCAGTGACATGACAGGCAATTTCTCCTATATAACAATGTAATAATACATACTGTATATCACATTAATCTAATAAAACCCCCTTTATGTAAACACATTTTCAGTGCTTTGAAATAAAATAAATTTTAGTAATTTTTGTCTCCCAAAGCATCAGGTGATGTAGTTTATCCGACCATATCTGCAGATTTAGTAAGCTATTAAAAAGACTAATTTAGTCAAATTTGTGATAAAATCGTTTGGTATGGTTTTATGTCTAAAACCTTTACATTCATAATTTAAAAAAATATATATTTAAAATGAGACAACTCAATAAAAAAAAACTTTTGTCCATAAATTTTGAATTCCTTCAATGTGAGAGGGCATGACTGATTAAAAAGACTATTATTTTGGCATGCTTTTAAGAAAGAGTGCATCGATTGGCATCAATGATTTAATGCCGAGGTCAGAAACCCTTTCACAAATACTGAATTAATTGTTATTTTTGAGCCATGGTTAAGTGGGTTCAGTTTACAACATCAGGAGGTAAAACCCCAAGAAATCCATTAAAATTAAAAGCTAAAAGTTTGGTCTGAATAAATCACAGATAAGCCTTTACTTCCTGTTTGGCAGGATTCATTCACGCGTCAGGGATGAAGTGTCCTGCATGTGAAAAATCCAGGAAACAAGTTTTGTTCAGATTAGCGATCCAAACAAAGTGATCGTGATGATCGGACAAAATTTGCAGAAGTGAGAGTTTTTTTTTTTTTTAAATAGTGGTTAATCCAGTATGGCGGAAATTAACATCATGGTATCTGTTAAACTTGGTGCTACGGTGCGCTGCAGGGTTATTATTCAATTTAATTTTATTGTATAGCGCTTTTAACAATGCACATTGTCACAAATCAGCTTTACAGAAATATATAAATTCAGGATATAAATTTTAAATGTATGAATTTATCCCTAATGAGGAAGCCAGAGGCGAAGGTGGTGAGGAAAAACTCCCTGAGACATCATGAGTAAGAAACCTTGAGAGGAACCAGACTCAGAAGGAACCCATCCTCATCTGGGTGACGCCGGAGAGTGCGATTATAAATCATTCCCTTCTGTAACTGTGAACTATACGGACAAATAGCGCAGTTGTGTAACCAGGAAATTCACTATAGTTTTCACATGAAGTCTATTTTGTTGAAGTTTTTAACTGTTCACTGATGAAGACTTGAGTGCAAAACTGTTGGTGGGAATTGAGGCTCTAAAGCTTTCACAGCAATTGAAGTCCTAAGCCATCTTCATGGTCTCTAAGTGGCTCCATCCTCAGTAATCTCATGTATCTTCAGGCTGTCTGTGTTGGAGGCCATCCTCAGCAGCGAGTGATTTCCAAGTGATGAGAACTCCAAGCAGAAGTAGGGCATCAGTGTGGATCAGGCAGATCCATTACTGCAAATGTATGTCCAACTTTGCCCTGTTGGTGGTGCTAGAGTGCTTCAGAAGCATACACCAAAATGACTGTGTAGGTATCTGAGACAATCCTCTATCACTGTGCCAAATGTCATAAAAACTGTATGAAATGTGTTCGATGTGCTGCCATAGTCTCCTTTACAATTACAATACACACTTTTGGTGCTTGGCCCCCTAATTAGTACCAACTCATTTTAAGTGTGAAATGGTTTCACTTCCAACAGCTTCAGAAGCACTTTGTCTGAAATGTCCTGCTTCTCTGGAAGCTTTGTGTATGCAATTTTATCCTTTATGAAAAGTACATTGTACACAGTAAATATCTGCAGCTGTAACATAAATAACACAAAAAAATGGGGGGCGAAAATAGCGCACATTCCTGCACTATTGGTTAGCAGCGTTTTGAAACGTCCACAGTGCAGGAAGAACCGATTTTCTCACCTTTCTGTGACTCGTGTTTCTCAGTTTCTCCTTTATAATCGTAACCCAGAGCCGCTTTATCCACTCTCTCCTTCTGCACTCCAAACTTCCCTCCGAAGCCTTTAGAGTAATCTACAGCCAAACAAACGAACAAATTCAAAATGTCATAACACCATGTCATACAGGTTTATATGCTACATGACCTTTCATTTCATACAGAAAGAAATAAAGGTTTGACAAAAGTTGATATAACTGTAATTCAGACAACAACAGACATGTCACGAGTAAAATTAAACAATCTGAGTGGAATTTAGTAGGTTCGAATTTTATATACAGTAAGAAATCTCGATTAATGCCGAGCCCCACGTGGCAGGTGGGAGTGGTGTACAGACGTTTCTTTCACCGTCTTCCTTTCACCTGAACATGTCTGTGGCTGTGTGTGAAATGGAGTACCTTTCTGAGAGGCGTGCTGCTCAACCTCTCCTTTATACGCATAACTCAAAGCCGACTGTGGACAGGAACCGCAATGAAATCATTTCGAAGCAGCGAGCACACAATGCAGGAAATGGAAAAAAATGTCAATTTTCATTCATTAAAAAAAGTTTAGAATGTGATCTATTATGTATGATTTAAGCTAGAGTGTATTATTATTATTATTATTATTATTATTATTATTATTAAATAAAGTAATGTATGATGTGATGTATGATATGTGTACCCCACCTGGTCTACACGGTCCTTCTGTACGCCGAATTTCCCTCCGAAACCCTTCGATGCGTCTGTTTGGGACGAGTGCTGAGCCACTTGTGCTACATAGCTGTGCCCCACTGCATCCTGGGAAAGAAAAATTCAACAAAACATCATGTAATGTTAAGTACGAACCACAGGGTGTGCATAACGCTGCATCTTCATTCCATCGCTGCATGTAAAAAGACTTCCATGTGCTGCTCCGATTATATAAATACATATCTGTGACTCCGCCTCCTCATCGAAATAGTAAATAACAATAAAAATGATTACAGAAAGAAAAAGAAAGAAAGAAAGAAAGAAAACTCACTTATTGTAATAGCCATATTAAGTGTAATTTGAATACTTTAGTAATATAAAAGCATTCAAATAAAATAATACATAAAAATTACTAGAAAATATAGCAAAATATATAATAAAAATACCTAATATTTTTAAATCATAGTATTAATAATTCAGCACTACTTTTACTACTAATAATATAATAATCATAACAATATAATGCATTTGTACTAATATAAATAAATAAATAAATAAAAGATAGCATATACTGATTTATACTGTAGTATAAATTTTTAATTAAAAAAAAAAAAAAACTAAATCAAATAAAAATAAAAATAAGAATAATAGCACGTGATTTTTCAGACCTTATCCATCCTGTCTTTCTCGACGCCGAATTTGCCGCCGTATCCGTACGAAGCTTTAGGACCTCCCTCCTGCTCCTTCTTCTTCACGACTTCATGCTCCTTAGACACCTTCTGTCTGAGCTCAGCCACACTACACACACACACACACACACACACACACACACACACACACACATCATTCCACATAAGTCCCAGAATTCCTTACTCTGATTCAGGAGATTTTTGCGGCACATCCTGATTTTGATATGCAGCTGAAGTCATGAATCTGTGATTTTGAAAGTTTTGATGTGAAAACATTGTTGCTAAGCAACAGTGATCCATGAACACTAACTCTAAGCTAGCTAATGACTGAGGCTAGTGATTTATCTAGCTGACACATAGCCAAGTGCAATAAAGAAATGAACGTAACCCTCCCTTGCATATTTATAGACATCCATATTTGATATCTGAAAGTGCAGGTGTTTAGGATTTACTGTGAATTACTGTAATTGTTACGCAGCTAAATATAATAAAAGCAGGAGGCCCATTTACTAGCAAGCAGTAGGTAAACTTTAGTGCTGTTTTCATATGACTTTATTAATTAACACGTTTTAGATCATTATTTATAACCGACTTTGCTGATTCAGCTTTTACCATTTCACACGTCACTCCTCCTCCTTTCCCAGAATGCTTTGCTCTCTAGTCTCTAAAGCTGCCTCTGCTGATTGGCCTTCTCTCTAAACTGAGTCCATATTTGGGCGTGTAAGACACTGCAACACTGCTACTTCCTCTCTGCGTGTCTCTCACTTCCTCTATCTGTTATTCTGGGTGACGTTTTAACCGCCGTGGATTCGGCTCAGAGCAGAATAGAAACGGCTGTGACCGCTTGTGCTCTAAATGCATTCTACGCCTCCTGAAAGGCTGAAATCATAGAAATGACTGTTATTCTGAGGCACACTGAGCTGCACATAACAAGATTATGGCGAATAAACCTAAAGCTAATAATAAATAGTGAACTGACTCAGTGGACACAGTGGCTGTATATATCTGTGTAAATAAAATATCCTCATGCACTTTAAAAGGCCTTTTAGTCACAACAATGAGGGTCAGTCAGTGAGTCAGTCAGCGAGTCAGTCATTGAGTCAATCCGTCAGTGAGTCAGTCAGTGAGTCAGTCAGTCAGTCAGTCAGTGAGAAAGACAGTCAGTCAGTCAGTCAATCCATCAGTGAGACAGACAGTCAGTCAGTGAGTCAATCTGTCAGGGAGTCAGTCAGTCAGTGAGACAGTCAGTCAGCGAGACAGTCAGTCAGTGAGACAGTCAGCAAGACAGTCAGTCAGTGAGTCAATCTGTCAGGGAGTCAGTCAGTCAGTGAGTCAGTCAGCGAGTCAGTCAGTCAGTGAGTCAA